>CAXFZR010000298.1:2500-13132 GCA_964007535.1 Brachyptera risi
ATATATATATATATATATATATATATATATGTACTCATATATATATATATATATATATATATATATATATATATATATATATATATATATTCATATATATGATAGGATTGATATTATTATCACTGAGAGACGGGGAATCGAACCATAGATCTTCTGCCTAATACGAAACTGCTCATAACCATTCGAGCTAACGAGGCTAACACCCGCCTCGTTAGCTAGCTTTGTCAGTCATCTATTCCTCTGAGTTTTGAGAAAACCAGAAAATATATCTTCTCGAGTTCGATTTTTTTTTGTCCTCCATAGAGAAGACCATGAGTCATGACGTAGGCATTATCGATTACGTATAGAAGCATGACCAGAATCGAGTCATGTCTACGTCACGATTCGGAAAAATACCCGGATTCTTGAGGACAAATAAATTGTCTAAAATTGGCTAAAATCAAAATGATGAATTCTATTTTTTCAAAATCAGGAAAAAAAAATCATCATTATTCGTTAAAATCTAGTTTCAGAATTGTGATGTCTTTCAAGTGTGGTTTGTGGCAAGCAATCTTCTGACCTGTTAACATCCTGTTACAAACCCAGCTTAAGTTGACAGTTTGTAACACTGATAATGTTCAATTGTGTTTGTGAATGTTGGTAATATGTGAAGTTGATGCCACCCGCAAACGACCGACCCTCCACCGACCCATTGCACTCGAGTTCTTTATAACACCACCTCACCATATAGCGACACTTGAAACTGCATCAAAACAGTTTCAAGTTATCGCATTGTTCACCAGACATACTTATATCAACATTGAAACTTCTGTGGTGACAACAACAGTATTTACTCCCTTCTCCTCTCTCTCTCTCTCTCTCTCTCTCTCTCTCCGTTCCCTCCACCCTGTATGTGGTTAACGTTCACAGTCGGGTGGGAAGTAGTTCAATCATATTCACGCATATGGGCTTATACAGAACGGAGTGTGATTTTCATAAATGGACTCGATATAAATGGTTGAAGTAAATAACCGATGAAAAGATACAAGTAAACATAGCTTGTGTTTTTTCTATACAAAAATGTCTTTCCAAAAAGGTCAAATTGTTACCGAATGTGAGCACATTAATCATTAGAGATATACACATCATTAGAAACGTTCAAGCGAATAGGACTATAGCCATCTCGGATAAAATAATTTAATATGTTTTTTCATATGAATCAAATGGAAATAAATAATAGCAGAACCACGATGTATGGTAATACAAACCTATTTTATCATAATATAAAGGAGGTGACCCAACTCGGGTCTTGAAAGTGAAATATTTCCGGGGTAAGAATTTGAGTCCAGCGTCCCGATTGCCTGTAGCGCAACTATCGCTTTTCATTTATTCATTTATTCATAACATCTTCTGCCAGTAGATTTACAATATTCTTTTTACAGGTGTAAATAGTTTCATATTGAAATATTTGGCACGTCAGGTACATAATAATACAGTACATGGAAATAATACATAGAGATACAAAAACAAATACAAACATATAATATACATATTAAAATTGAAACAGTTACGAAAAATGTATGACACAATTTAAAATATTTCCAAGTCAAGACAAAATTGAAAATATACTTATGGGTAATTACCTGTGTAAATAAAATCCTTTTCACAATATATTACTTTTTGTATTAAAAAGTTTTTAAGTGATTTTTTAAACATGCCCTTATTTTCAATTGTGGTAATACTCTTTGGTGTACTATTAAAATAACCTATTCCTTTATATAGACCTATTCAAAACCACAATTCTCAACAATGCTATATACACGACCCAGTAGAATCATAATGCAAGCAGTTGGGCATTTGTTTTTTACGATAATTATAGATTTTGTAAGTTCAACAATGCCACCGGTACCGTATAGCCACTCTTATCGACACATCTATAGTTCACAAGGGAATCCGCTGAATAGCGACAGGCAATCGGGACCTTCGGCTCTGAACTGACCGCAAGGAACCACAAATGTCTCACATGTTATTAGTATGGGAGTTGGAGCACCTTCTTTATATCACGAGAAAATAGGTTGGTGTCACTACATCGTGGTGCGTCGTTAAACCCAATATTTTATACGAGTCAAGGTGCTTAGAATTTCAAATCACACTATTTTGTTCATCCCGCAAATCATATGCTGCGTTTGCCTATAATATCAACGTGTTATTCAGCATAAAAAATACCGAAACATAACCAATATAATTAAAAATATCTTCCACACTTGAACTTTTCAACTGACTCCATGCTGTTTTATCCTCCGACATATCACGCATGTTCCAATGAAGCTCTCATCTTCAACGCTTACATCACGGATCACACAGCATCCATGTTTGGACCACGGATGAAGGGATGATGGCAGGCATCCCCATGAGACGCCTGGCGCTGCTTGTACGCTGTACTTCATCAAACTTCGCTCCGCTCTCTGCTCTGAGCGCTCGGTTACGCTCTGCCGAGCGGAAAACAGTCTCGAATATTGTCACTAGTGAAATGTGTGTAGACGGTGGATCGGTGTCAGGGGTGGGGAAAGTGCTGCGATGTCGTGGGTATGCAAGAGAAGATGAAACAAATCAAATATGATAATTGGAATGAATGATGAATGAATGAATTAGAAAGATATGAATATCATATCTGAACAAGTTTCGATGGAACAGAATGATGCAATGAATTTTAATTTCGTATCATCATTACAGTGCGTCGTTAAAACTCAATATAAATGAAAATAAATTTCGTGCACAGTAAACAATCGGTATAACCAAGAACACGGAAATGTTTCGTTATTTTTGTACATACATTAATGAACGTGAATGAGGTGTAGTACATATATTGAACACTCAGTTGTCATGCGGATTATTGAAAGGTCATATATTTTTAATATTCTCTTATATAAACTAGAGGAAAACTTAGCATATGTGTTATAAGATGAGCAAGATTTTATATGAAATGTATACTTGAAAGCTATGCATGCCTACACCTTGATTATGCATCTATTAACTTGATGCATTCCTTAACTTGATGCTTTCCTAATACATTTATCGATGATTTCATCTAATTTAATGTAATTGGTTCCATTTGTTGATCATCATATCATCAATGATATTAATCAATATCTTGAATTTATGTATTTAAAAAAAAAAATCTTTGATGAAAACGGTTCATCCGATTCATATGACTTTGGAATGATGTGCATTATTTGTGTTCTCAAATTCCGTAAGAATTTGGGTTCATTCGGAGAATATTTCTCCACATATCCCCCCCCCCCCCCCCCGAGTTATTCTTATGAGATTTTTCAAATTTTCAATTTTTTTCAAAAGTGGTTCAGCTGATTAAAAACCTCAGTACTATACAGTATCGAATGAGATCATAAGAGATGTGTATGCAAAGTTCAATCGAAATGTTTTCTTTCGTTTGACCTGTAGAGCGCGGATTTTATTTTCTGAGTGTGATGAAATTGAATCATCCAAAGACAATAATGCTGAAATTGACAGTTTACAATCATTGCCTGAACCCGCACCTAATGAATTTCGTGCCAGGCCTGGCTATAGCTCCAAGAGGCTACGACTTTGATTGGTTAATGTCCACTAGAAGAGCTACCTGTCATGACAACATGTCTGGTCTCTGTGTATTTCCATTGTTGTTAGCACAAAATTCTAGTCCTACTTATTAGGTGGGCTTCGAAATGTGATGGAATTATTCAGTACAAGAGACCGTGAATTTGTTATTTATAATTATATTGTCATTGTTGGTAGTTTTTTTTAGTGAACATTGATCGATCAAAGTTATAGCCTCTTAGATTTAGCTATCACTAGTACATTATTTCAATTGGATTATTAGGTAAGGGTCCAGATTTCGAAATCTGGACATAATTCGAATCTCTGTTCAATTTAACAGAACCGATTGGCTTGATTCATCCTATAAATATATGGAAACAAACATTTCATTATTGTTCAAATCACTGCGACGTATGGCCAAGTGAATAATATACTGACCCGTGATTCAGAAGACCGAGGTTCGATTCCCGCCATGGTCGACCATCCTGACAGGGATTTTTTGTGGTTTCTCTCTGTCGTTCAGGTCAATACTGGGATGGTTCCTTAAAAACAGGCCACGACTGACTCCCTCCCAACTATCCAGAAACACCTGATAAATAACCTCATCTCACCACCCCATTATCTCATATATATCATTTACCGCAGCCAGTAGGTCGTAGTCATCAGTAGAGTGCGCGTTAAACCAAATATTAATAGAAAAGTGGAAATGTGCCAAATCACACAGAAACGAATGAATGTATCCTTAAATTCCATGTTATCATCATTTTGTTAGTTTATTCTTGATAACTTCCCACCATGAAGAAAAAACTTTCATTGGTCCCTGACTATATTATGAAACAGGATAACCGGCACAGTAGCTGAGTGGTTAGCGCACTTGCTTCGTGTGACTCGGGAGGTGAAGGGACATATCGGACCCGGTTCGATCCCCGCCACAGTCCATCTTTACAGGGGTTTTTCGTGGTTTCCCTCTGTAGTCTAGGCTAATGCCGGGATGGTTCCCACAATATAGACCACGGCCGCTTCCTTCCCACTATGCTTCCCATTACCCATAAAACCTTCATCTCACCATCCCATCATCTCATTAATCATTCATCCGACGCCAATAGATCTCAGTCATCATTACAGTGCGTCGTTAAAAAACAATATATACAAAAAAGAAACAGGAATTGCGTGGGATAGGGATACACCCCGATAAAGTTCTGGACTATTCACCCCTGAATTTCCCAAAGTTCTGGACTATTTCACCCCTGAATTGCGTGGGATAGGGATACTCCCCGATAAAGGTCGTGAATGTCTCTGTGACCGTCCCCTTCCCTTGGGACCTGTGGGTTCAAATTAACTCGTCAAATAATAAGGAGGAGCCAGGTTAAAACAAAACAACCAATCAGGACGGGATAGTGAGAAAAATGTTACATCACCATTGTCCCAGTTATTGAAATATATTTACTAGACCTAATAATCTCATTTATATGTATAATTGAATGAAAATATGTTTATATCAAGTAGGTCTATAAAAGTACATATATTTCATCATTTTAAACACACAATTATTTTCTTTTCTCATTTTTGATGAGCGTAGCGAAGTCTCCATCCCACTCTTATAGGGCTTTGTCTGTGTGTTTTTTTTTTTTTGTTTTTTGTAAGCACTCCACAGGTCGCAAGGGTTGACTGATCAACATGAAACTTTTTTTGTACACGCAAACTCATCCAGCTTAGAACTGTATAGTTTTTGATATGAACCGGTCCGACCGATTTTGAGAAAAATCATCTCAAAGTTTCTAAAAACCCCATAAGATTTGGCTGGGCAGAAAATGTTGAAAAATAAAATCTCTCCAAATAGGATGAAATTTTCTCTAAATGTGTAAACATGGATTTTACACATTATTACGATTTTTTAAGCAATTCTGATCAGTCGTTTTGAAGAAAAAAATAAGAATAACTGATAATATTCATCAAATATATCATAAAAATTGTGACAGAATTAAGTTGTTGAGATTCACTGCTTTCTAGATTCAAGAGTTGACCAACAATGAAGTATTTTTTATATGCGTCAAGGTGTGTAGATTACCAGAGTCAATAAGGTGGCAAGATTAGAACTACTTTAACGACTTTTATAGCTTATTCAGATATCAAGGTGTGTAGAATACCAGAGTCGATAAAGTAGCAAGGGTAGAACTACTTCAACGACTTTTATACGTTAATAGGATATCTCGCTCATCTTACAACGCATATTTCGCGTTTGACTAGTTATTCCAAATTCTAATACATTTCTGTTTACTAACAACATTGAATATTTATGGATAACCATGGACTGCTTTACCATACATGTGACTTGATAATTCAATAATATTCACGATTAGTTATACATAATCGAATAATTAGGTATATATTAATTATAATTATTTGTTATGATTAGTTCTCATTATTATATATATATATATATATATATATATATATATATATATATATATATATATATATATATATATATATATATATATATATATATATATATATATATATATATACATATATATATATATACTATATATATATATATATATATATATATATATATATATATATATATATATATATATATATATATTAATGCTTATGCAGCTATTTTTTGCTATATTTCATACACTAGATACATAAAAAACATACTGAACATGAAAATACAATTTAAAATACAACAATGATGATAACAATGATGATAATATGATATGAATGATATAGCATGGACATATCTGATGAGAATATTGAACACATATTTCAATTTATATTGTCCCAGAAACGCACACTTTCACTTGAATCTGGAACCAATTTTCCTTCCTTTATCAATTCAGAACACGCATTCCTGAAACTTCCCGATGTTGTTAGTTTGGTGATTATTTCAGGAATGCGATTGTATATTCTTAGGCCTTTAGAAAAAATTGAGTTGTCGATAAATGATGATCATGCCTTCTCAATATATATTTCATCACAATTTCTTGTGCCATGATTATGTGTCTCTTTACGCAATTTCAACTTTGTTGTTAAATAATTGGGTACTAAACCATGATGAATTTTATATATAAAAGTGAGAGCATTAAGGGTGATCATTGAGTTTGATTATATATGGTATAATCATAGTTATAATTAAAATGTAGTTATAATTAAATTTGAAATTTGTTCAACTTTTCAATTATCTCATCTCATATCATCTAAATGATGTCGAACAGTTTTTCGACAATAATCCTGAACCACACTGTTGGGGATTTGTGACAGCTATCGAATACATTCAATCACTTTCGAAAATTGAGCCGTCCTGCATGACTCAGTCAGCTGAGGCGCCGCTTTAATATTATAAGTCACTATTTGGGCGTGGGTTCGAGTTCCACATAAGGCATGCAATTTTAAAAATGTATTTTCACTTTAAATCATTTCGTAGTTCCATTATCAACTGCTCATTCGTATCTCCAATCAACCTAGATGTTGGTGGTGTCGTTTATCAAAAGGTGATTGTCATTAGCATTGAGGATTGATGAAAAGTGAAAACTTTTCTACAATGTGAATCATTTTTGGGACCTATTTTATATCATAAATATATTAATGATAATAATGAGTATCTGGCCTCCGGTTCCAAACTGGATTGGGTCGGGGGGTGGGTTGTCCCACCATGTCACTAGGGCAACTGGGCTCCGAACTGAATTGGGTCGGGGGTTGGGTTGTCCCACCATATCACTAGGGCAGCTGGGTTCCAAACTGAATTGGGTCGGGGGGTGGGTTGTCCCACCATATCACTAGGGCGGCTGGGTTCCAAACTGAATTGGGTCGGGGGTTGGGTTGTCCCACCATATCACTAGGGCAGCTGGGTTCCAAACTGAATTGGGTCGGGGGGTGGGTTGTCCCACCATATCACTAGGGCAGCTGGGTTCCAAACTGAATTGGGTCGGGGGGTGGGTTGTCCCACCATATCACTAGGGCAGCTGGGCTCCGAACTGAATTGGGTCGGGGGTTGGGTTGTCCCACCATATCACAAGGGCAGCTGGGTTCCAAACTGAATTGGGTCGGGGGTTGGGTTGTCCCACCATATCACTAGGGCAGCTGGGTTCCAAACTGAATTGGGTCGGGGGTTGGGTTGTCCCACCATATCACTAGGGCAGCTGGGTTCCAAACTGAATTGGGTCGGGGGGTGGATGTCCCACCATATCACTAGGGCAGCTGGGTTCCAAACTGAATTGGGTCGGGGGGTGGATGTCCCACCATATCACTAGGGCAGCTGGGTTCCAAACTGAATTGGGTCGGGGGGTGGATGTCCCACCATATCACTAGGGCAGCTGGGTTCCAAACTGAATTGGGTCGGGGGGTGGGTTGTCCCACCATATCACTAGGGCAGCTGGGTTCCAAACTGAATTGGGTCGGGGGGTGGGTTGTCCCACCATATCACTAGGGCAGCTGGGTTCCAAACTGAATTGGGTCGGGGGGTGGGTTGTCCCACCATATCACTAGGGCAGCTGGGTTCCAAACTGAATTGGGTCGGGGGGTGGGTTGTCCCACCATATCACTAGGGCAGCTGGGTTCCAAACTGAATTGGGTCGGGGGGTGGGTTGTCCCACCATATCACTAGGGCAGCTGGGTTCCAAACTGAATTGGGTCGGGGGGTGGGTTGTACCACCATATCACCAGGGCAGCTGGGTTCCAAACTGAATTGGGTCGGGGGGTGGGTTGTCCCACCATATCACTAGGGCAGCTGGGTTCCAAACTGAATTGGGTCGGGGGGTGGGTTGTCCCACCATATCACTAGGGCAGCTGGGTTCCAAACTGAATTGGGTCGGGGGTTGGGTTGTCCCACCATATCACTAGGGCAGCTGGGTTCCAAACTGAATTGGGTCGGGGGGTGGGTTGTCCCACCATATCACTAGGGCAGCTGGGTTCCAAACTGAATTGGGTCGGGGGGTGGGTTGTCCCACCATATCACCAGGGCAGCTGGGTTCCAAACTGAATTGGGTCGGGGGGTGGGTTGTCCCACCATATCACTAGGGCAGCTGGGTTCCAAACTGAATTGGGTCGGGGGGTGGATGTCCCACCATATCACTAGGGCAGCTGGGTTCCAAACTGAATTGGGTCGGGGGGTGGATGTCCCACCATATCACTAGGGCAGCTGGGTTCCAAACTGAATTGGGTCGGGGGGTGGGTTGTCCCACCATATCACTAGGGCAGCTGGGTTCCAAACTGAATTGGGTCGGGGGGTGGGTTGTCCCACCATATCACTAGGGCAGCTGAGTTCCAAACTGAATTGGGTCGGGGGGTGGGTTGTCCCACCATATCACTAGGGCAGCTGGGTTCCAAACTGAATTGGGTCGGGGGGTGGGTTGTCCCACCATATCACTAGGGCAGCTGGGTTCCAAACTGAATTGGGTCGGGGGGTGGGTTGTCCCACCATATCACTAGGGCAGCTGGGTTCCAAACTGAATTGGGTCGGGGGGTGGGTTGTACCACCATATCACCAGGGCAGCTGGGTTCCAAACTGAATTGGGTCGGGGGGTGGGTTGTCCCACCATATCACTAGGGCAGCTGGGTTCCAAACTGAATTGGGTCGGGGGGTGGGTTGTCCCACCATATCACTAGGGCAGCTGGGTTCCAAACTGAATTGGGTCGGGGGGTGGGTTGTCCCACCATATCACTAGGGCAGCTGGGTTACAAACTGAATTGGGTCGGGGGGTGGGTTGTCCCACCATATCACTAGGGCAGCTGGGTTCCAAACTGAATTGGGTCGGGGGGTGGGTTGTCCCACCATATCACTAGGGCAGCTGGGTTCCAAACTGAATTGGGTCGGGGTTGGGTTGTCCCACCATATCACTAGGGCAGCTGGGTTCCAAACTGAATTGGGTCGGGGGGTGGGTTGTCCCACCATATCACTAGGGCAGCTGGGTTCCAAACTGAATTGGGTCGGGGGGTGGGTTGTCCCACCATATCACCAGGGCAGCTGGGTTCCAAACTGAATTGGGTCGGGGGGTGGGTTGTCCCACCATATCACTAGGGCAGCTGGGTTCCAAACTGAATTGGGTCGGGGGGTGGGTTGTCCCACCATATCACTAGGGCAGCTGGGTTCCAAACTGAATTGGGTCGGGGGGTGGGTTGTCCCACCATATCACTAGGGCAGCTGGGTTCCAAACTGAATTGGGTCGGGGGGTGGGTTGTCCCACCATATCACTAGGGCAGCTGGGTTCCAAACTGAATTGGGTCGGGGGGTGGGTTGTCCCACCATATCACCAGGGCAGCTGGGTATCTCAGAGTCGACTTGCCAGGTCTGGCACTCCCACCTCTTCATCTCCTTTTTCTCCTTCTTCCTGTCTTCTGACCAACTCCCTCCACCTTTCTCTATTTTCCCACCACCATTCTTCTACAATCGTCTTCCAACATTCCCTCCTCTGTTCCATCAATGATTATTAATGATATTAATAATTATTTATGATGAGTGTATTTAAGTTTGTTAATATTCACACATTTACTAAATAACGAATGAAACTCCATATTATCGGTTAATTTTCAATTTGGAACGAATGAGTCAACCTATATTGAAGAACTAAGCCAAACACAAATAAGAAAGTGGATCCTAATTACACATTGATGATATTATCAAAAACGTGTATACGATTTAATCACATACGCTATAGTTATATATTTCAAAAGTTGTACCGGTATTACAGTTATATTTGAGGTGATAGGATTGCCTCTGTGATGCCCCTTCAAACGATTCTATCTTTCATCCGTTGCTCTAATTGGGAAATAATGATTCTGTATCGAGTTTCGATGTCATCAAAACATCATATATATATATATATATATATATATATATATATATATATATATATATATATATATATATATATATATATATATATATATATATATATATACATATATATATATATATATATATATATATATATATATATATATATATATATAAATATATATATATATATATATATATATATATATATATATATATATATATATATATATATATATATATATATATATATATATATATATATATATATATATATATAT
>CAXFZR010000299.1:0-2500 GCA_964007535.1 Brachyptera risi
TGTCTCAAAACTATACAACAATAGGTTAAGTGTTGAATTAGGTGAAATGCATGAAAAAGTTGTATGTGATCAGTCAATCACTCGTTTCAGTGCAGCGGGCCCCCGTGTGCCTATTCGCCCGTGACATGGCACGGTGTCACGGCAGTTCTCGAACCAAGTTGTGACAGATTTATAGGCCTAATTAACATTTAATAATGTATAAACTTATGATAGGTTATTGAAAAAATAAAAGTTAAATAAATGACAGCTAATTTTAACAAAGTGGGTTTCAACAGGGAAACACTGAGACAAATTAGGTCTTGCAAGACTTTTTTCTTGCCCCCCCTTGCCCCCTCTGGGCCCAGAAGTTGGGGGGGCATTGCCCCCCCCTGCCATCCCCTGTTCTGATGCCAATGTATATATATATATATATATATATATATATATATAAAATATATATATATATAATATATATATATATATATATATATATATATATATATATAATATATATATATATATGTATATATATATATATATATATATATATATATATATATATATATATATATATATATATATATATATATATATATATATATATATATCGATGGTATTAAAGCAGAAGAAGGGCGTTAGCGACACCTTTTCTCAAAATCATGTTTGATGGATTCTTATTAAATCCATTGCGCTGAATCCGAAAAAAAATAGTACAACTGCGACATCTCTCGGGTTTACGCGATGAATGCGTTGTTATTTAGGCGTATGCACCACTTTGTAAAATTTTTGTCAAGCATATAGGCGTAAGCGACAATCCGTTCTCACTTGCGCGTGGAGTTTTCTATGTATAAAAGGGCGTTATTCACCTCTGAAATCGTTGTTGAAGATCCGTTTCCACCGACTATGTTTGATCTTTGAGGATTAGTTAGTATTTTCTCAACTATAATAATGTTACTTATATCCTTTAAATTACCTACAAGTCAAAATGGTCAAATTCAAGAGGCGCTGCTTCAATTCAAAGTGACTGAAAGAGTCTACACTCTAGGTGGTAAATCTTTTGTACTTCCAGTGAGTACCAAGTTTTTATTTTCCTTTTAAGAACAAATCTAATGCATACTTTACTATAAATATCAATCTTTCATAACATTTAAGTGTATTAATCATCAAGTTTTCATTACTTCATGCTGATACTTCACTCAGCCCGCCTAGGTTTACATCTGCATAGGCCATCTAGCAACCTATAATTGTTTCGTTTTTGATGGCTAATTCAGCACTAGAATATAATTCGTATTCTTTGATATGCATGTATCTTATCACATCACTCACTATGAATTTCTTTGCCAGGTTGGTCTACTTTTGACTGCAATGGGATTCTGAGCCACAAAAATTTCTCAAATTAGAAGCATGTATAGCAGAGAAAGCTTTTCCAGGAATAAGTCAAAAGACAGATGAAGGTTCTCTCATTCTTCAGAAGCGCAAAAATTTGTTAAAGATTCGAACAAATGTATCTTAAAGTACACTTATGATCCACAAAGTGAAGAAAATCTTACATACACCATAAAGTTTCCTCAAACAAATGTTGGATCCAGAAAAGTTGTACAAAAAAACCCTCCCAATATCACTTCCCAAACAAAAGGACCTGCTAGCATTGTGCAAGCGAAACGTTATCCCCCCATAATTATCACGAGGAGTACAAATTACTAATGGCAAAACATACAGTCTTGGATTATTTGGAAGACACTGATGAAGAAGACGAAGTAGAAGATGTTGGATTGAGTCGAAAAACTATTTGTGTAATTTGTTTGATTCATTTGGGGTCGGCAATTAGTTAGCAAGTCGAGGAAATAATGATAACAACAAGAGAAATGATTGTACTATGTGAACTATTGTGTGAATACCTCTATGTAAGTCTGGTTAGTGATTACGAATTCAATTTCAATTCAAGAGTATGCACAAGTGCAGACATTAGGTAACAACAATACCAGTATAAATATCATGCACCCATCAATATGTATGTCATAGTGTTGCCTTGTCAACGTGAAACTGAATAGATCTTTTCTATTTTGTCAATTTATTAAATGAAAAATAAAAATATCATTGTAGTATTGAAATGTGTGATGAAAATGATCATTCAACTATCATTATGATTTCTACCTCTTCGAATCAAAAGGGCATATATGCCACAATTATCAAACTATCATACATTCACAACCAAGCAAAAGGGCGTATATTGGTGGATACGTCTTTTTGCGTGGTAATGAAGACAGAACTCTCACTTGCTGAAAGGGCATAAGAGGATGAATGATAGGGCGTAAGGGCCAAAACTAATAGAAATATTACTTTTATGATGGGAAATTTCATCTCATAAATTAGTAAACATACAGATTCACAAGTCCAACAAAACTGAAGTAGATACGATGAGAACTTGATAAATTAAACGTTATTTGCTTCTCCTGAACATTTATCAAAATGGTGGTTAAGCCCATTTGCCTTGAAACCATCGATATATATATATATATAT
>CAXFZR010000299.1:5000-14610 GCA_964007535.1 Brachyptera risi
AATTAGCAGTAAAATTAGCATTAGCAGCAATATTTGTCTTATGGCCCCCATGCACTCCGTTCACAATGCGACGCATTAGCCGTAACGCATTAGCAGTAAGCGCAAGGTTTGCAAACTCCAAACCTTGCTGTTAATTTTACAGCTTGGTGTAAGCACTGACCAATCAGATTTGAGTAAACGTTTGGCGCGCCACAGGCTTCTATCGTTCGGACGATGTCGAGCAGGCGCATCGTTAATCCCATCGGCCATCAGCTAATGTAAACAAGCCATCTCATTGGCTGATCCTTAATGCTAAATTATTGTTGTGAACAGCCACTAAATAATAACATTACTGCTAATGCTAATTTTACTGTTAATTTCGGTTGTGAATGGGCCTTAAGTGTATACCTGCTAATGACATATGAGTCCTGATTGATGGCGCTGTATGATATTGTGTTATCTTTCCACTTCCTCAGCTGACTCAACTTGTTGATCAGGAAGATCCCGGTGCCCTGCGACTTGCCCCGGGGTTTCATTATCCACACACTGTTAGGAGTCTTACGGAACTCATCCACAAACATACTGTAATCTATTCAACAGAACAACACGGGAATAAAGAGTTATCTTTCCACTTCCTCAGCTGACTCAACTTGTTGATCAGGAGATCCCGGTGCCCTGCGACTTGCCCCGGGGTTTCATTATCCACACACTGTTGAGAGTCATACGGAACTCATCCACAAACATACTGTAATCTATTCAACAGAACAACACGGGAATAAAGAGTTATCTTTCCACTTCCTCAGCTGACTCAACTTGTTGATCAGGAGATCCCGGTGCCCTGCGACTTGCCCCGGGGTTTCATTATCCACACACTGTTGAGAGTCATACGGAACTCATCCACAAACATACTGTAATCTATTCAACAGAACAACACGGGAATAAAGAGTTATCTTTCCACTTCCTCAGCTGACTCAACTTGTTGATAAGGAAGATCCCGGTGCCCTGCGACTTGCCCCGGGGTTTCATTATCCACACACTGTTGAGAGTCATACGGAACTCATCCACAAACATACTGTAATCTGTTCAACAGAACAACACGGGAACAAAGATAGGAACCCAGAGAGAAGAAAACAGAAAACTACATGGATTGTACAGCTGAGTAACTAATAGCATAACATTCAAGCTATCACAAGTTTTGGCTCTTTTCAGCGTTATTTATCTCATTTCACAATCCTCGGTTATTTTTCCCCATCTTTCTACTTTCTCTGCACCTTTTCTCCACTGTTGTCCTTGAGTATTGTAGTGGAAAAGTATAATTTCAGAAATAATTGCTTGAAACGAGCTGTTAATCGAATGATATATATGAAACCGTCTGTTCCTCTCTTGTGAGAATAGATTTCATCCTAAATAAAGGACTATAACACTTCTCATTGTAGTTTCATTTACCGTATAGACTTATTTTTTGTGTTTTCCGTTAATTTTGGTTTGAGTACCCGGTAACTTCAAGCTCTTCATCAAAACTGATAAAACTTTTTTCTTTTTTTTTTTTAAATATTTCTCATCAATTTTTTCCCATAAATATAGTATACAAAATTATGTGATGATAGGATGATGCATGATTTGAGTTTGATTTGAATTAATTCAGTCAATTTGGGTTCAACGACGCACTGTAATAGTTTCAAGAAGTATTGTCGTTAGATGGGATAGTGGGAAGGAAGCGGTCGTGGCTTCTATTGTATATAAACCATACCAGCATGATGAGAAACCATTGCACCAAACATTGCATACATAGCCTTGATTTTCTTCTAGTCATTTTTCAGTGGAAGTAGTTTATGTAGTGGATATCCATTCTGAAAATTCTCTCTTATTTATTGAACACAATTGAGTGCCCTCCACTCGTCCTTCGCCCCTCGAAGGCTTCGCCTTCTGCTCCTTCGGCCTTGTATTTGTCATAACAAATATCAAATGATTAGAATCGTTAAAATATCATTATCAAATTATTAGAGTTGTTGAATAATTATTGTCTATTATTGTTATTATTGTATTATTGTTATAATTATTGTGTATTATTATTATTATTATTGTAATTATTATATTAATTATTTATTATTGAATAATTCCATTATATTATGAATTTCAGCTCTGATTGTTACACATCACCTTGTCTTCATTTATGATTTCCATGAAAGTAAATTTTTCCAATAAATATTACTTCTATCTGTATATCAATATTTTCATCATATCATCTATTTTGACTTCTATTTTCACATTATCCACGTCTCTATGGACAAAATATTGCAGTTGTTGCCAAACCCATAATTCTCGTGATCATGTCAACGTGCAGTCATGTGATTTCAATATGATAATGGAGTATTCAATTGATTGATGATATTCTGTTTGGTCAGTAAAGCAGCTGGCCTTCCACGAACGCGATTTGCGTTTCGCTTTCTCAAGGCGGTGGAATTGAGGCGAGCTAATCGCGTCGCTCTCGTCACTGATTGGTCGTTTTATCATCATGGCAGCTAAAAAAAGCTTGCATACCGCATTCATGGAAGACCAGCTTAAGAGAAAACATCATATGATGTTTCACAAAATTCACTGTACCACTTTGATTTCTTGAATGAACCTCTTTTCTCTTGCTTTTTTGTGACAGATTTGAATAAATGTTGAATACCTGCAGTGTTGATTGAGTTGTTGAAATGTAAGTTAATATACAATCACATTTAAGAATACAAATGCAACAGTGAATTGTTTGATACTTTTAGTACTTATTTTCTCTGATTCATCTTGAAAATCAGCAAGCTTGGTTTTATACCGTTATGAATGCCATTGACCCATAATGTGCGTAAGCATGGACCATAGATTAGATATACTTCCTTCGAGGTATATCTTTGATCAATGGAGTAGGCAAATTTTACGTCTGAAGAACGTTGTTCGTTTCCGTAAATTTTGTTTCATTTTTTTGCGCTTTCTTCAGATGTAAAATGAATAGTAACCCAACCTATTCAAACTTTTCCCAAGCTTATTTCTCATGATAGAATGAAATCAATTTGAGCCAATCCGTAGTAAATTAGGTAAGCCTAAGCTTGGTTGTTTTTTCAATGAATGAATATTAGGGTTTTAAGGCGCATCGACAGCGAGGTCATTTTAAGTTTTTATTGCTGTGTTACTGAAGCGCAATTTGAATTGCGATGATCTGAATACCACTGATCTATTGGAGATGGATCAAATTTATTTTCATGAGAACACACGCCTGGTTTGAACCCGATAAAATTTTAATTAATTCAGAAAATTAATCATTTCCACCAGAATATGTCATTTATTGTTTGATACATTCTTCAAGAAACAACAAAAAAACTTTTTTTTTTATTTGTCGAGCTCCTCCACATTGTTATCATTTTTTATACTGAATTAATGTTGTAATTTGGTTTTCAAGTTATTCAAAATGATTCATGGTGAATAATAAATCGAGATCTAATTGATTTCATATAATGTAATTTAATGAATTAACGATTCGCACACTGTAGATGACATGGCTGTTTTTGTTTTATTTTTTCATATTGGTCCACTGCTCCACATTTGAAATGGATAAACCAAATAATCATTTCAAGCATATAGTATATCATATTATCATCTCACCATACAATATTCATTGTCATGAAAATATGAGCAAATAAAAATAATAGTGAAATGAGATTATTATTTTTAATTTTTTAATATTAATTAGACGAGCTTTAGCGAGGATTCAATTTGACATGTACTGAAAAAAATTGGTGTTCATTTTTATGTTTGTTTTTTTTATGTTTTTTTGTCAGTTCTTCACAGGTCAAACGGCTAGAGCTATCAACTTGAAACTTTTTTTCATTATGGTTCCTCATCCAACTTAGATCTGTATAGTTTTGTGGCATTATCGGGTGATAACTTTTATTTCTATGAATTTTAGAAATTTAAAAAATACCCATTAGAATAGCACGGCGGAAAAAAAAGAAAATATTTTTATTTTTAAAAAGAATGAAATTTTGTGTGAAGTTGACTTACACTCTGATACACATTTTTGGGAATTCTCAGCTTGATCAGGTCAGCCATTTCGAAGAAGAAATATAAAATGTGCTAAATTGGCACCACTCGAAGCAGTTTTTACCCATTTATGACTTGAATGTCACCCAACTGGTGAATGTAGGCAAAAGTTTGACAAAAAAATCAACATACTATCACTATCCGCTCGTCTAACAACGTATATATGGCGTTTTCCTGGTTATTTCAATAAATTTTGATGGTATAGATGGTGGAATATTCTTAGATGAGCAGCATGAACCAAATCATTGACTAATTTAATTGAATAACAATACAAAATTCAAATTCCAATCTGAAGAAGTTTAATTCATGAGTTCAATTTATTCCCTATTTAGTTATTTTGTATAATACCAGTATTATGTTCTCCACTAGAATACTCGACATCCTTGATGAATGAAGTTTATAAGCAATAGAAGTCAATGAGAACAACTGAAAGAAATACGAAATTATTAATCTAAATGTTGTGATATGAAAGGCCAGGAATATGTGAAATGTCACAATTTATATGTGATCCATATGTCTGAAATTCTTGATAATTGTCAATGAAGTCTACTCAAATTGAAAACTAAACAAGAAATGGAGACACAAATAGTTGTTGATTAAAACAATTGTTCCATGAGGCTAGTATTTGGAATGAAGTGCCTATTTTTCAATTTATTTGTTCATTCAGGATTACTTTTTAGATGAATAAAAATGATTTTCCTGCCTAATCTTACTGGCTGTTCTTTATGTCGAAATATACCCGATCAGGGAGCAGTGATTCAACACAAAAAGTCAATATGTGTTAGATGATATTCATATTTTAAATGACTTCTGAACAAGATTTCTGATTTTTCAACTCCTTCGTGATATCGACAGCTATGAATAAATGTTGTTCAACTTCTGTAAATTGAAAGCAATTCTCAAACGTATGCAATGAATACATATACAATTATATCAACTTGCCAATAATTATTCACAAGGCTTTATTAGAATCATAAAGAGTGACAAGAATTGAATGCATTTTCATATGCCAATTTTGGTTCTAAATAATAATCTGATTTGAAATTATGCAAAAATTAGATGGCTCTAGTATAATGTTGGATGTCTGTCAACGGAGAACTTTAACTCAACATCTATTTGGAATTGATTTTTGTTCCTGCAGACGAAATATTGTGTGAGTGCATGAGCGAATAACCCAGTTCTATGAGAAATCGGGTTTGAACTTTGAAACATAAACAAAATGAGTATATCACATAGCAAAGCACATGTGAATAGTAGGTGAGGGGTGGATCTGGAATATGAAAACAACAATTCCATCAACCAAATCAGCTGATACCTGGAACTAGTTAAGAACCCGCTTCTACACAAGAGAAATAAACTTTGACTGGAGGACTTGGAAAGTCAATCCCAATTTTTCTGCTTTTAAGTGTGCATAATATCGTGAAGACCAAATGATCGCGGACAAAATGACCGCGGTCAAATTGATCGCAGACAGAAGATTGCGGCGACCATATGGTCGCGGAGAATAAGATTGCGGATAAAAAGATCGCAATCAAAAATATCGCGGAGACCAAATGATGGCGGACAAAAAAATACGCGGTGACCATATGATTACAGACAAAAAACGCGGCGACCATATGATCGTGGACAAAAAACGCGGCGACCATAAGATCGCGAACAAATAGATCGCGACGACCATATGATCGCGGACAAATGCCGCTCCGCGATCATCTGTCCACAATCTTATTACCTCCACGGTCTTTTTACCCGCACTCATTTGACTCGCAATATTTTTGTCTTCGCGACCTTATGTATGCGCGAACATTTTACCTCACTCGATATTATTGGCGCGAGATTATTGTCCACGATCTTTTTGCCGGCTACCTCACAAGCCAACGTAAGGATGTATCCGACATTTCTTTCATTAAATATTCTGCACGCAAATTTGAGATATAACAATATCAAGTTGGTTGTATTTAATTGATATTGTTCAACATGTTAAAGAATACTGTAAGGGCCAAGATCTGAAACAGTCAAGAGGCCCGTAATTGCCCAATGACCTTCTGCCCAGTGTACCCAAGCGCTTTCTACACTGGCATTATTACAAACCAGCACTATTCATTCATTCACTCTCAAGTATATTTGAAAATGCATCCATTATTGCCGCCTTTTTTGGACCAGTCAGCTGAGGCACAGGTTCAGAAACTGAAGTCACCGTTGGGCGTGGGTTTGAGTCCCACATAAGGCATGGGTTTTTGTAAATTTACTATCACTTATCATCAGTTTATAATTTCATAACCATCTGCTCATTTATACTGTACCGCCAAATAACTTAACTGTTGATGGAGTCATACAATATCTCTTCATCATCTATCCTATTATACATGCAAGACTTGTTTCAATACCTGCAGGCAAATTGAAGGTGATTGGAATAATATCAAGGTAAAGATATCTCCCGAATTCGCCTTTAGCAGCTACCGGATCCTTTTCTCTCTCCAACTCTTTTCTATATCGTTTAATATTCTTTACAAGCAGATCTTTCCTCGTCAGCTCGTAATGGTTTGGGAAGTGGTTGATCATCCTAGAAAATAGATACGAATATCATTTGATGTAGCAGCTTGTTGATTTTGTTGCTTTTTTTGGTTTCTTCTTGTTGATTTTCTCATTGTTTTTTGTTGATTTTTGTGAATGTTACATTTTAAAAGTACAGTAGGCCTAGTAAACCCTTATTTGCTAATACTTCCAAAAATACATTATACTCTTGCAATGCTGTTGTGTTTGAGTGAGTACATCATGTTTTTGAGTTTGTGATATTACAAAGAAAGCTTCAAAATATTACAAACATTGAGTTACCATGAAGATCAAAATCAACATTCACCAAAGTATTTTGTTACTTTCTATAAGAAGAATTAGGGTCGCCTTTAAATTTTCAATATTTTTGATCGATGCAATATTTCAGGGCATCAAATCAACATCAAATTAGAATGCCCGATAAATTCGATTTTGAAACGCCAATCGATATTGCTTGAAAAAATTGTATCTAAAGAAATGAGAATAGATAAGAACAATCCCAAAATTGCTGGAGTAATACTTGACAGTTCTTTGTTCTTGTTGTGTATTAGTAAAACTAACAAGAATGTATCGAGTTTTTGAAGGAAATATACACCAAAACGCGGGCAATTTTAGCACGTACCCGGCTCCTATTTCGTTTTCCAAAGGCATCACTACTACTTACGGCTTTAGTGATTGTTTTCAATGAAGATATACATAAATTAACAGTATGTAAGTGGTAATCGTATTGTTAACCCTTATTAATTCAAATACAAAAGTATGTACGAGGCTATCATCTGTGGGCCACAAGTTCAATCTTGAACATTCCCACAATCCAAACTATTTCATTCCAAATGATGCATTTTGTGTTTGTTGAATTTTGATTCCAACAGTGTAATCTAGTTGCTGTTGTTTGGTTCTTACTGATTATCATCCAGACGGTGGCCAGTTTCTGCACTGAATAAGAGACGTGTGGAATTGACAGAAGCCCTGAAAGAGCAAGCATTAACAACAATGTGACAGCAGCTTATAAATTAGCAGCCCTGATGACCTTTCTATTCCAGAGTGCGATACAACTAGCTCCTAATCGTTTGTTAAACGACCCCCTATATTTAAAGCTTATTTGTTTTCATTTCTATTGGGTTTAACGACACACTGCACTAATGACTACAATCAATTGGCGTCAGTCTATCATAAGTGGGATGCTGAGATGAAGGGTCATTCAATTTGGTCACTTTTTTTCTTTTCCAGACACCATAATATTTATAGTTCACATAGCTTAAATTACATCTTCCTATTGTTTATTTCATTTTATAACCTGAATATTTATGTGATCAATCATTGTCTAGAGGCCTATATGAAAATAATTTGAAATATTGAAATGTGAATAAACTAAATTGATTGACTGATAAGGTGTTTTGGATGGTCATGGTTGTCGCCTGATGTACAGAAACCCAGGTCTCCTGAATGACAATAGCCACTTGACCACTCGACTCAGTAACTATTTATATTTGGAGACAACTGACAAGACTGCCTCAAAATCTTCAAACAATAGAGCTATGACAAATTCAAACGGTCTTAGGCCCGGTATTACCAAGTCCGTTTAGCCTGTATCTGCAGTTTGGTCAAAACAAATACTATCGGGTAATAAATAACAACTTCAAACTGACAGAGCTATTCCTTACTCATTAATGCTGGAATTACCAATGTTAAAGTATTCATAACTGGCAGTTTAATGTCATTATTACCATAGTTACTATTATCAACTCTCAGATGAAGGCCAACTGGACTCGGTAATACAGGGACCTTGAAATTGATCGGGAAGCAATAATTGTACAACAAAGGATAGATAAAGGATAATAGATGGTGCATGATTTATAACTATAAGTTATTGCTCAACTCTGACGTTCTCTCACCCTCTTTCTAGCACACACTTTGAACAAATAAAATGTACTATTATTATTTCAGTTCTGTTGGAACATCCAACATTGTAAGTTACATCAGAACATTGTGCAACTGTGTATACTGAATATATATAGACTGGCATTGAACATTCTTCATGGTTGATGACCATGACTATTACTGCTGATAATCTAATGAAGCCCAGTAATAAGAAACATACAAAATTACTAATACTCGGAATTTTTATACCAAACGCCGTATTTTTTTCTTTATTAATTTAGATTGGGTTTAACGATGCTCTGTACTGATGACTACGATCTATTGGCATTGGTGAATGATATGTGAGATGATGGCATGATGGGATGAAGGGTTACTTTATTTGGTGTTTTGAATAGGGGGAAGGAGTCGGTCGTGGCCTTTTGTTAAGGAACCATCCCAGTATTGACCTGAATGACAGCGAAACCACGATGCACCCCTGTAAGGATGACGGTTCAGTGTGTTAACCACTCAGCCACTCGTCTCAATTAAGCTCCCTATGCTCAAACACAATTGTTACCTATGGATTCTATTTTTTGTATTAAATATTTTTTGTATACAATTAATTCATATCGTACATTACCCTTTTATATAGGCCAATGTATGTAGATTTGTAACTTTTAATCAATACTTAGAATGAATGTGTTTTTAATTTTAATGTAAGCTATCATTATAACTTGCTTTATTGACTGCAGTATACCATACTATGATACTTGTACTGACAGGACAATTTCACTATTCAAAACATACTCTTCTTTTATCGAAATCTTGATGTAGGCCTACTGCTGTAGCAATAAAAGAAAATGTATATAATGAAATTAAATGATATCAGTAGTAGGCCTACTGTAAAGTGTATAGTGCCATTACTTACCAGTAAAAGTGCCAATAATACTTTGATTCAATACTCGTCCATCCTCGTTTATGAAAATTTTCCGATATTACGCTCTTGTCAAAATCAATTGCATATATTACCGTCGGCTTCTCATATCTAAGTTGGAGGAAAAACAATTGATTCCATATTAGTGGTTCTTGTACAAACTCTTGATAGTTAGGTATTACTAGGAAAACGCGAGATATGCGTTGTGAG
>CAXFZR010000300.1:0-7500 GCA_964007535.1 Brachyptera risi
ACTGTGATGAATACTGTGACATTAGTGACGACTTGCATGAAATAGATAAGGTTTTAGACTTCTTAGTTCAAACAGAACTTTCATCTTCAATTTAGAATTCCAACTTTCATGACTCGAATTTTACTTAACGCACTGTAGGTTTCGGCCATTAAACACCGAAGCTGTGTTTTAATTCGTTCAATTTATTCACGTGTATATTTTGTATAATTGAGTTTGTACTGTTTTCGGCCTTGTAGGCGTACACCGATAGATAATACTCCATTATTATATATGTACTTGACTCCATCTTTCAATTGAGATAGTGTTTTATTAGACATCTCTAGAAACGTTTTTCAACGTCGTACCGGCGCCAATAACCTCATCGTTAACGCGTCGTGAAACCAAGCAATTCAATGATAGAACACGTGTGGAAATATATCTCGTGAATGTAACAGTAACACACAATATTTCTGTCATCGACTTTAACCTCACACACAAATGACACGTAACATATTGTGAATGTTCATTATGGATCGACGATGTTTCAGAGGATGCTATTCTTTGAATGGTGTGAAGTAGTTTCACTACAATATGTTAATCCGTAAGGCACTGCGATCGTTTATATGTCACACTGACACTGACCATATTACTCCGTGGGTGAGTTGGGGTTTTAAACATGGCCTCTATTTCCAAACTATCAAACATGGCCTCTAACTCCGAGTTATTGAAAATGGTCTCTAACTCCTAGTTATTAAACATGGCTTCTAACTCCGAGTTATTTAACTTGGCCTTCAATTCCGAAATATCAAACATGGCCTCTATTTCCAAACTATCAAACATGGCCTCTAACTCCGAGTTATTGAAAATGGTCTCTAACTCCGAGTTATTAAACATTGTTTCTAACTCCGAGTTATTGAACTTGGCCTCTAATTCCGAACTATCAAACATGGCCACTAACTCCGACCTATTAAACATGGCCTCCAACTCCAAGCTATTGAACATGGCCTCCAACTCCGAGCTATTGAACATGGTCTCCAACTCCGAGCTATTGAACATGGTCTCTAACTCCGAGCTATTGAACATGACCTCCAACTCCGAGCTATCAAGCATGGCCTCTAACTCTGACCTATTAAACATGGCCTCCAACTCCAAGCTATTGAACATGGCCTCCAACTCCAAGCTATTGAACATGGCCTCCAACTCCAAGCTATTGAACATGGCCTCCAACTCCAAGCTATTGAACATGGCCTCCAACTCCAAGCTATTGAACATGGTCTCCAACTCCGAGCTATCAAGCATGGCCTCTAACTCCGAGCTATTGAACATGACCTCTAACTCCGAGCTATCAAGCATGGCCTCTAACTCCGAGCTATCAAGCATGGCCTCTAACTCCGAGCTATTGAACATGACCTCCAACTCCGAGCTATCAAGCATGGCCTCCAACTCCAAGCTATTGAACATGGCCTCCAACTCCAAGCTATTGAACATGAGCTCCAACTCCGAGCTATCAAGCATGGCCTCCAACTCCAAGCTATTGAACATGGCCTCTAACTCCAAGCTATCAAGCATGGCCTCTAACTCCGAGCTATTGAACATGACCTCCAACTCCGAGCTATCAAGCATGGCCTCTAACTCCGAGCTATCAAGCATGGCCTCTAACTCCGAGCTATCAAGCATGGCCTCTAACTCCGACCTATTAAACATGGCCTCCAACTCCAAGCTATTGAACATGGCCTCCAACTCCAAGCTATTGAACATGGCCTCCAACTCCAAGCTATTGAACATGGCCTCCAACTCCAAGCTATTGAACATGGTCTCCAACTCCGAGCTATCAAGCATGGCCTCTAACTCCGAGCTATTGAACATGACCTCTAACTCCGAGCTATCAAGCATGGCCTCTAACTCCGAGCTATTGAACATGACCTCCAACTCCGAGCTATCAAGCATGGCCTCCAACTCCAAGCTATTGAACATGGCCTCCAACTCCAAGCTATTGAACATGAGCTCCAACTCCGAGCTATCAAGCATGGCCTCTAACTCCGAGCTATTGAACATGACCTCTAACTCCGAGCTATCAAGCATGGCCTCTAACTCCGAGCTATTGAACATGACCTCCAACTCCGAGCTATCAAGCATGGCCTCCAACTCCAAGCTATTGAACATGGTCTCCAACTCCAAGCTATTGAACATGGCCTCCAACTCCGAGCTATTGAACATGACCTCCAACTCCGAGCTATCAAGCATGGCCTCCAACTCCGAGCTATTGAACATGACCTCCAACTCCGAGCTATTGAACATGACCTCCAACTCCAAGCTATTGAACATGACCTCCAACTCCAAGCTATTGAACATGACCTCCAACTCCGAGCTATTGAACATGGCCTCCGACTCCGAGCTATTGAACATGACCTCCAACTCCGAGCTATCAAGCATGGCCTCCAACTCCAAGCTATTGAACATGGTCTCCAACTCCAAGCTATTGAACATGACCTCCAACTCCGAGCTATTGAACATGGTCTCCAACTCCAAGCTATTGAACATGACCTCCAACTCCGAGCTATTGAACATGACCTCCAACTCCGAGCTATCAAGCATGGCCTCCAACTCCGAGCTATTGAACATGACCTCCAACTCCGAGCTATTGAACATGGTCTCTAACTCCGAGCTATCAAGCATGGCCTCTAACTCCGAGCTATTGAACATGACCTCCAACTCCGAGCTATTGAACATGACCTCCAACTCCGAGCTATTGAACATGGTCTCTAACTCCGAGCTATCAAGCATGGCCTCTAACTCCGAGCTATTGAACATGACCTCCAACTCCGAGCTATTGAACATGACCTCCAACTCCGAGCTATTGAACATGGTCTCTAACTCCGAGCTATCAAGCATGGCCTCTAACTCCGAGCTATCAAGCATGGCCTCCAACTCCGAACTATTGAACATGACCTCCAACTCCGAGCTATCAAGCATGGCCTCCAACTCCAAGCTATTGAACATGGTCTCTAACTCCGAGCTATCAAGCATGGCCTCTAACTCCGAGCTATCAAGCATGGCCTCCAACTCCGAGCTATTGAACATGACCTCCAACTCCGAGCTATTGAACATGGCCTCCAACTCCAAGCTATTGAACATGACCTCCAACTCCGAGCTATCAAGCATGGCCTCTAACTCCGAGCTATTGAACATGACCTCCAACTCCGAGCTATTGAACATGGCCTCTAACTCCGAGCTATTGAACATGACCTCCAACTCCGAGCTATTGAACATGACCTCCAACTCCGAGCTATTGAACTTGGCCTCTAATTCCGAACTATCAAACATGGCCACTAACTCCGACCTATTAAACATGGCCTCCAACTCCAAGCTATTGAACATGGCCTCCAACTCCAAGCTATTGAACATGGTCTCCAACTCCGAGCTATTGAACATGGTCTCTAACTCCGAGCTATTGAACATGACCTCCAACTCCGAGCTATTGAACATGGCCTCTAACTCCGAGCTATCAAGCATGGCCTCTAACTCCGAGCTATTGAACATGACCTCCAACTCCGAGCTATTGAACATAGCCTCTAACTCCGAGCTATTGAACATAGCCTCTAACTCCGAGCTATTGAACATGGCCTCTAACTCCGAGCTATCAAGCATGGTCTCTAACTCCGAGATATTGAACATGGTCTCTAACTCCGAGCTATTGAACATAGCCTCTAACTCCGAGCTATTGAACATGACCTCCAACTCCGAGCTATTGAACATGGTCTCTAACTCCGAGCTATTGAACATGACCTCCAACTCCGAGCTATTGAACATGACCTCCAACTCCGAGCTATTGAACATGACCTCCAACTCCGAGCTATTGAACATGACCTCCAACTCCGAGCTATTGAACATGACCTCCAACTCCGAGCTATTGAACATGACCTCCAACTCCGAGCTATTGAACATGACCTCCAACTCCGAGCTATTGAACATGACCTCCAACTCCGAGCGGTTGAACATGACCTCCAACTCCGAGCTATTGAACATGACCTCCAACTCCGAGCTATTGAACATGACCTCCAACTCCGAGCTATTGAACATGACCTCCAACTCCGAGCTATTGAACATGACCTCCAACTCCGAGCTATTGAACATGACCTCCAACTCCGAGCTATTGAACATGACCTCCAACTCCGAGCTATTGAACATGACCTCCAACTCCGAGCTATTGAACATGACCTCTAACTCCGAGCTATTGAACATGACCTCCAACTCCGAGCTATTGAACATGGCCTCTAACTCCGAGCTATCAAGCACGGCCTCTAACTCCAGTGCTCGCCGGGTAATGGACACGTCAGGTCAGATGTTTGTTGAGCCCTCACAGCTAATTGGCTGCAAGTGTCTGATTGGCACTTCTCTCACCTCGCCTCACCACCTGTCCTGTCAGCCCTTAAGAGGCCATCGGAGTGTTCCCTCTTCTTCGTGATGACCTTCGAACGGTATGAGATATCAACATTCTGACACGCAGGAAACAGCTATTTTTAATACCTTCAATCTGGTATAGAATCAAAGTATAATTATGTAACTCATGTCACATGATTATGAAGCATATGCAGCTGAAATATTTGTTCTTATTTGTATATGCTTGACTATTATGTGATATTGATCGAATGGGATCACTTATACCATACACTTATACCATTTTGGATGTATTAAAAGTTCCTCAAAAATATAGTTTTCGGAAGAACTCTTCCTTATAGTTCTCAAGTTTTTTAGTTTCCTGCGTATCCGAATGTTGATATCTCATACCGTCACAAAGAGAACAGATATGTCGCTAAATCGACTCCCATGGACTCTTAAGAGTGCATCAGAGACACCCAACTGGCGGTGTTGCGGTCACTTAGCAGCTGACAGAGATAGCGATATGCTAACATCACTAATCAGATGAGCGAAGCGAGGACTGACATTCCGCTTAACGAAAAACATCATGCTCCGATTTTCAACTCTGCACACGATACCAATCGAGCCAATCAACTTGGAACATTTTCTGGATATCGATGTTACGCCAACTAGAATTGATTGAGATTTTTTTCATCGAAATCGGTTCAAACGGTATTTTAGAAAATTTTGAAAATCCCCGGAAGAATAACACTGCGTAGAATTTTCATTTTTTTTTTTCATCCGTTGAATATGCGATGCCTGTTAATCTCGATGCCGAGCGATCAGAAGGGTTGCGTCACTGATCTGATTGGGTGTCGATCTCTATCAGGTGGTCTGACAGGTCATTGCAGATGGGTCGAAGGAGGGATGCGGCAGCAGATAGGGAAGGAGGGTAACAATGGCCAGGACTTGGTAGAAGAGAATGTTCGAGGGTTGCTTCTATTATTAGTTTCCGAACTTTGATAAATTCCGTATGAATTATTTATATTATAGCCAATCTCAATTAATAAGGCCTCTGATCAAATCATTTCACCCGAATGATATGAGAGAAATTAATCTTGAATCGGATCTTTGAACCGGAAGTATGTAAGTTGAACCCAAATGTGTACTTTTCGACAGTATTTGTATTCGCAACTTCTAAAATCCAGAAACATTAGGGATGGTCAGGTTTTATTTAATATATATATATATATATATATATATATATATATATATATATATATATATATATATATATATTATATATATATATATATATATATATATATATATATATATATATATATATATATATATATATATATATATATACATATATATATATATATATATATATATATAAATATATATATATATATATATATATAAATATATATATATATATAAATATATATATATATATATATATATATATATATATATATATATATATATATATATATATATATATATATATATATATATATATTCAGGATGTTATAGCCACATGTCATAGCCTTGGGTGAATTCAAGCCCTCTATGGGACTAGCCCCAATAAGTATCGTCTCTGAGTATAGTCATGTCATAAGACATGCATACCTTGGTGACTCAGGTAGCTCAGTTGGAAGAGCCCCTGACCGGCAATCAGAACGTCCCGGGTTCGAGTCTCAGGTGAGGCGAATCTTTATGACATGGTTATAAGTTATAACATCCTAATATCTCGATATTGGATCATATCCTAGAAGTGTAACCATAATATATATATATATATATATATATATATATATATATATATATATATATATATGTATATATTTATATATATATATATATATATATATATATATATATATATATATATATATTTATATATATATATATATATATATATGTAAATATATTTATGTATATATATATATATATTTATATATATTTATGTGTATATATATATATATATATATATATATATATATATATATATATATATATATATATATATATATATATATATATATATATATATATATATGTATATGTATATATATATATATATATATATATATATATATATATATATATATATATATATATATATATATATATATATTTATAATATATCTATATATGACCTTCGGTGCCTGACACAGTTGATACAGAGAAGTGATCAATCCACCAAAACATGTGTGTTATTCATCCATCTGAAAATGTAGGTATTTGTGCAGAAACAAGTCGGACCCGCCACGTAAATCATGACCTCCAAAGACCTGAAAAACAGTACCGTAGAGACTGACATATGAGGGACAGAATGAAGAGGCACATCACTTGACTTTGTCGAATAATATACGCAGATCCTCCTCAGTGTGACGGTGAACAATGAATAAACACAATTCCGCGCCAACTCTGTCAGCTACAAGTGACTGACGTTTGGCATTTAAAAATGAAAAACTTTGAGGATCCTTGAAATTGCTCTCTTCGTGCTGTTCCCGTTATTTTCCAGTGAAAAAGTTGAGATAACTGAAGTCGTTCTCTCCGGGTCTCGAACTAGAAACTTGCGTATTTGTTCCATACTATAATGTCCATATATTAATGATATTCGTGTCCACGCTCAATTAGTATATCTTCAATGTTTACGATGTTGAATGGTGGGGCATTTGTCATATGCTATGTCATTTCATCACATATCTTACATCTATTTACAATATCCACCTATAGGGATTTTGTTTCAACTATCTCTGTTCAATTCAGCATGCACACTGTATTAACAATTTGTCAATTTGTGGATCCTAGTCTAACGAACTTCCTCATTAGACTGGGTCGGATGTCACGTGACACCGCTTTAGTTGCGGTCTTGCCCGTCTCGACACGCCGCCAAATGGCTTCCCGTCGGACAGGAAGTACATTTCAGATCGGTTTTAGTTTAGATTAAATTAGTTGAGTATGTTTGTTCGGGTCAGTTAGTTTAGGAGTCGGGTTAGGTTAGGTGGAATAAGTGCCTGAATTACCAACGTGGGAATAGCTCCATAACTGGCAGTTTGAAGTTGTTATCATCGATGACCGATAATTAGCGGCTGCCCAACAACAGCAACGACAACGACGTGTTGATGTGGTACATGAACGACTATA
>CAXFZR010000300.1:12500-22500 GCA_964007535.1 Brachyptera risi
TCACGGTGTACAATAGTTTAGGTGATGTATCGGGACATTTCGGCTGGTACCAACAGTGCTTGTAGTTCCACTAAAATCCGTGCGGAACGCCACGATGATACGAGGCCAGTGAGCCACGCTATACGCATGCGCGCACTAAATGTACGTCATTGTTGGCGGCAAGACATCGGCTGTCAACGTCACCTGGACCACGTGACTAGCCTCGTTTCACGGTGGTGTTTCGCCGGATTTTGTTGGAACTACGAGCACTGTTGGTACCAGCCTTCCAACGCACGGAGATAGCCCGATACATCACCTAAACTATTATACACCGTGTACCACATGAGGCAGAAGTGCAAGTCTCTTTGCTACCTGGTCAAACCAGTTGCCAGTGTGATATCGAATAGGATGCTACAGGTATCAAAGGCCCCGCTGAAGAGTGAATACAGGAATAGCGATACTACTAAGAGTGAAGGAGGGCTTGGCGTGTAGGAATGCCGTATGGGTATAGACAAGCTACTTCTTCGTGGAATTGGTTAGAGCTCAAGAGAGATTTTGTTAGGGTTTTTGGTTTAGGTTATGATCGTTTCATCGAATGGGCCATCCTCTTTCCAAGTGAACACGTCAAGCCTCGTTCACTCTTGGTAGTATCTTGATTCCAGTATTTGCTCTTCAGGGGGCGCATTCCTGTACGATTAGTTTTATCTAGATAAACCTAGTCTAAGTTAATACCGTGTTAATACCGGTTTGAGAGAGGTTTAACTTCGTATTCCTGTACGAGTTTTATAGTAGGTTCAAGGGAAGCGTAGGTTAGTACGTCGGTAAAACAGTTTTTTGACAAATGTTGTTACAAATCAGCTAAAATGTACCTAAATCTCATCCAATTTCAACGAAACTTGAACTAAATCAAATCTCAGCCTAATGCACTATTTTCAATGAAATTAAATAAAAAACAAAAAGTTAACCTAAGTTAAAAAGTTAACAAAAAGTTAACCTACCGAACCCCGTCCGTCTTGCGCTGAAAGCAGCCGCGCTAACGATCCAGCCGTACTGCCGATGAGAAATTCTGCTTTCAGAACAACATAAGTATACAAGCTTCGAAAAGAATTCTGGCAAACGAATTATTAATAATAAAACTAATGGTAAAATTATTTCAAAACATTCACATTCCGTTGCCTTGAGTTCTTAATCTAGAAATCGCATTCCCGTAACGATATTCACTATATTGGATATTTAAATTAATATTTGAAATCTTGAAATGGATCTTAAAACACGCTAAGCCCGCTCTTTGGCAGGTTTGAGTTAATCCTGCTTTTCTGGTATTATTTCCGGGTCTATCTTTTTAGGAATACCAAGTTGGTACCAATATCACTAAAACCGGATTAAATCGTACAGGAATGCGCCCCCTGGAGCTTCGTATCAAACGACAGAAACAGACTTGTACTTATGCTTCAAGCCGAACTCACTGTGGTACAGCTTGCACTGAAAGTAACGGTCTCTTTTCTATACCTGACTCGACCTTGTTATGCTGCGTAGGATTTCACAGGCACCATCAGGCGAGCAGAAACAGACCTTTACTTTTGATTGAAGCCCCACGTATATCGCCCCCTAATGCCTATATGAAGAGTGTGATGTGATAGCTCAGGTCTGTAATTCACGCTTTAGTCCGTCTTCGTATAAATACCTGACAGTCGAGTTTGTGTTTTGAAAATGACAAAATGTATAGAAGTACAACTCGATAAATGCCGCAGAAAAATAGAACAAATTAACATCCGAGCTTTTGCTTTCATCAGATATCGACTTTCTGTCAAGGAGTACCATCAGTAGAAAGCGCGGAAAGTGAAATGGCCTACTCGTAGAGTGAATCGAATGAATGCATATTAGAGTTTTAAGGCGCATCGACAGCGAGGTCATGAGAATAAACCTGATACATTTCAAAGTAATTCATAAATTGCAGAACATTTCCATTCCTGAACAGTGGACTTTATTTCAATATGAATGTCGAAACCATCCTCTACCGTTAGTGGAATGAATGAATGAATATTGAGTTTTAACGGCTCGTCAACGACGTGCTTATATTGGTTGGGTGGTGGGTAGTCGTTAGTTAAACGAGCTTTAGCGAGGATTCAATTTGATATACTGAAAAAAATTGGTGTTCGTTTTTATGTTTTTTTTAATGTTTTTTGACGGTTCTCCACAGGTCAAACGGCTACAGCTATCAACTTCAAACTTTTTTTTTAAATGGTTCCTCATCTAACTTAGATCTGTATAGTTTTGTGGTATTATCGGATGATAAGTTTTTGTTTTATGAATTTTAGAAATTTCAAAAATACCCATTAAAATAACACGGCGGAAAAAAAAGAAAATATTTTTATTTTCAAAAAAAATGAAATTTTGCGTGAAGTTGAGTTACATTTTGATACACATTTCTGCAAACATTCAGCTTGAACGGGTGAGCCATTTCGAAGAAAAATCATAAAATGTGCTAAATTGGTACCACTCGAAGCAGTTTTTACCCATTCCTAACTTAAATGTCACCCAATTGGCGAATGAAGGCAGAAGTTTGGCCAAAAAATCGTCATACTATTACTATCCGCTCGTCTAACAACGCATATATGGCGTTTTCCTAGTTAGTACAATGTGAGAGATCTATGTTTGTATAGGCTTCTCCGAGTGACGTCACGCATTGTTGTAAGAAGTGGAACAAATGGTGATCTCACAACTGCACGCACGGCTTCAGTTTGTTGGTCCAATTAACCCTGATATCTGCTGAGCTACCTGATACAAATGCTATTGTCCTATACAACGTCTGGGATCTCGTGAATGTCGTCAAAGTGCGATCCATGTTTGCGATGAAAGAGTTTCGTATAGTGAAAGTTTTAACGAGCAATTTTGCGAATATAAATTCACTTTTGTGTCGTGTTTTGTGCTTTTGATTGGATGTATGGAGATTAACTTTTCCGTCTCATTCAGAATCTGAACTGATTTAGGCCTCATTTCACCAACTATTAACTGGAGTTTAAACCCGGTTTAAATTTTTAATCCAGGTTTATATTCAGGAAGCCGTTTCATGAAGCCTAAACTGGGATTAGATTTGACCTAAACTGAGCTTATACTATTTTAATACGAGTTCTTAAACCCAGTTTATCATTAAACCAAGTTTTACAAAGCCAAGTTTAAACTGAAGTTGATGAAACCCGCCCTTAGTGATGTAAATTTCATGGAATTTTTTTTCGTTGACAATTTTCATGAGAATTTTAAAAAGCTCAAAAATTCTCAATTTCTGTCAATCATTTTTTTCATGGCATATAAGTCGTCACCGAAGAAACTAGAGTTTGAATTCACTCCAAGTGATACCGAAATGATTTGTCGATTTACAAAATGTCCAATTGAGAATTGCCAAGGTCCCATCACGAGAACTGAACATGTTGAAAGTATCGAATTAATAAATAACTGGCCATAAAGTGGCTTTCAGCTTGACCTTCACTATATCTACCTCATCTGAATCGTATTACCGAGCCGCGATTTTCTTCTGGCCGCCAGTGTACCCGTGCGAGTTTCACTTACGTCGCCCCCGTAGGCATTTCCACGTGCTCAGTCGAGAGAACAACACTTTCCGCCTTATCAGCTGAGCCACCGAGCTCGAGCAGAGAGAGAGAGAGAGAGAGAGAGAGAGAGAGAGAGAGAGAGAGAGTTTGTTTTGCGGTATCCAAGATGCCGGGGGAGCTGTTTGTTACTATACGCCGCTAGGAACCGCGAGTTGAGAAACTTTCGTGTCCGAATTCGTAGATACATGAAGCTTATGTTCGGCCAAGTAGATAAGTTACTCCCGGCACGAAACTTGACGAGATATTAAAATATTCCTCAAATCCGTATCACAAGTAATAACACAATCTTCCATCTATTCATATTATTCAATAGTTGTTTAACGACGTACCGGTAAAGTGGAGTGACTTCAACCCACTGGGGTGACTTTGCCGTTTCGTTGGAAAAAAGTTTCAATTTCATCATATCCATTTTTTTTTTTGTATCTCAATGGATATGTATCAAAATCAAATTACGTATCAAAATGGATACGATGAAATTAAAACTTTCTCATTTGTAGCAGTTTGGAACTTTTTCCAACAAAAGGGCAAAGTCACAAGAGTGGGTTGAAGTCACCCCACTTGACGGTACCGTATTGATAACTAGCTGCATGGGATATATTGGCGTCGGATGAATGATTCATGAGATGGTGGGATGTTGAGATGAAGGTTTGTTGGATAGTGGGAATGAAGCGGTCGTAGCCTACATTGTGGGAACCATCTCGGCATTCACCGTGTAGAGGCTCTGTCAAGATGGACGGTGGCGGGAAGCGAAACCGAGGCTCCCGTCACTTGGAGGAAGAGCGTTACCAGTGGGCTACCAGTGCTGGATTAACGCAATCATGGTAGTGTCAGCATGGGGTGTGGAGGCTGCACAGGGTGTAGAGGCTCTGTCAAGATGGACGGTGGCGGGAAGCGAAACCGAGGCTCCCGTCACTTGGAGGAAGAGCGTTACCAGTGGGCTACCAGTGCTGGATTAACACGATCATGGCAGTGTCAGCATGGGGTGTAGGATTGAAAACTGCATTCGATATTACTTATGGCTTAATTAATAATTTTGAGAGTCGGATTTACACTAATTATATTTATTTTCAAGCAAGACAGCCCGCCACAAGATTTAACTTATGCGAGCTTCGCACTTACAAAATATCATTCCTAAATTTCTAAATTTAATATCAAAACTTTATATCAAATTATTTATCACGATTGCTTCAATATTTTTATAATTGTTAACTTTTGATTTTATTATCTGTCTATTTGTTCATTTGTACATTTCTGTACAATTGCCTGTACCAATTAACCTGTATTACCTGGTTAATTACCTGTATGCAATTGTTGTAGTACTTGATATGTAAGCGTTGAGTGTAAATGAAATGGTTTCAAAAAAAATAAATGAATAAATAAATATCCAGACGTGAATATCGAATATCGATCGAAATTTATAGAGATTTTCAACTTTCAATCGATATCGAATCGAATAAAACATATCGAATCCATATCGAAGTTTGTTGTAATGGAATGAGGCGCCATACACGACACAGCGTAGGTCTATCAAACTTGAGCTGTTTAGGAACGAACGTTTATGAAGTTATAGCACTGTGAAAAGCGTACTTTTTCCGTTTTCTTCTCCTTTTCCTCCTCCTTCTCTTTGAAATGTGCATTGCAGTTTTATTTCATCATGTCAAAATCCCAGTTATAATTTTAGAGCGTTTGCATTGTATTCCCAATATCTATCCACACAGATGTATTTTCCCTCTCTTTACTTGACCAAAACTTTTTATATCACTACTTTTATATGCCAAAGTGTTTGAAAAGAAGGGCTTGGTTCCTTGTTTTTCCAAGTTTTTGTTTCTGGTGCGGATAGTTTTCACTTATACCATCTCGGAGGTGTTGAAGATATATCTGTGTTCCCCGGATTAGAATAGAATATTGATATGTCTACCCTTCGAAAGCCACCACCAAGTAACCGACATTTTGCTTTATGTGCTTCCGTGCGGCTACGTCTCAACTCGACCGATTCTCAACTCGACCGAAACAGGTAAAATGGTATAACGGATGAGTCAAGATTCAGTCGAGTTGAGATTCGGTCGAGTTGAGAATCGGTCGAGTTGAGACAACTATTCAGAGGCCGACTCCATACATTTTGTTGGGCGTGTATCTATAGCCAACTCCTCCCACTCTATATTATATACACTCGCTTTTAATAGCCATAGACCTGGTTGCGAAATAAGATGTTATAATGAAAACTAGGCTTCATTATGTGGTAGAAGAAGGGGCCCAGGCTGGCTGCTTGTAGAATAAGTCGAGTTGAGATTCGGTCGGGTTGAGATTCGGTCAAGTTGAGACGATCATACTGTGGCCCAGGCTGGCTGCTTGTGAAATCAGTCGAGATGAGAATCGGTCGAGTTCAGAATCGGTCGAGTTGAGACGATCATACTGTGGCCGAGGCTGGCTGCTTGTAAAATCAGTCGAGATGAGAATCGGTCGAGTTGAGATTCGGTCGAGTTGAGACGATCATATCGTGGGCTTGACTAGTGGCTTGTAAAATCAGTCGAGATGAGAATCGGTCGAGTTGAGAATCGGACGAGTTGAGACGATCACCACTAAATTGCATGTTATATTGTGTGGAGCGTCTCATCTCGACCGATTCTCATCTCGACCGATTCTCATCTCGACCAAACATAAGGTTACATCCCACTTTAAAACTAACCAACCAATGGCATTGTCAACCCCCACCAGAGAGACAGGTAGTTGTATATTCACTGATCATAACAAATAGACCTACCCAATTGACTACTTGTATGAAATGGAACTCCAAGTTGAACAGGCATTATCACCCCCATCAATGTGGCAGGTGGCCCCCACTACCGCTTCGTTAGAGTGAGAGGTCTGACCTCATTAAGGGATCATAGCGAACGGATGTTCTACCTGCGCCGAAAGGAACAATAAAAATCAAATAACCGTTATAGAGATAAATTAGAATGTCTTCGCATAATTTTGGACTATTATATTCTGTAGATACGCACTGGAAATGAAAATCTGAGCAGTTTACTCTTTTATTGTAAGAAATTCGCTTATATTTGGCCGAGATAATACAGCGATATATTTGTGAGTTATTTTCATTCCATCCTACCTGTCCACATTGATAGAAGCCCCTGATCAATGTTACTTATGATCTAACTGCGATTAGGTCTATTTGTTATGGCCAGCGAAGGTACAACTACCTTCTCTTTGGTGGGGGTTTACAATGCGTTGGTTGGGCAGTTTCGAAGTGGGAAGAACCCCCTTTCATACAAGTAGTCGATTGGGTAGGTCTATTTGATATTGTCAGTGAATAGACAAGTACCCGTCTTTTTGGTGGGGGGTTACAATGCCGTTGGTTGGTCAGTTTCAGAGTGGGAGGTAACCCTATGTTCGGTCGAGATGAGAATCGGTCGAGTTAGAGATTCGGTCGAGTTGAGACGATCATACTGTAGGCTTGGCTAGCTGCTAATGAAATCAGTCGAGTTGAGATTCGGTCGAGTTGAGAATCGGTCGAGTTGAGAATCTGTCGAGTTGAGAATCGGTTGAGTTGAGAATCGGTCGAGTTGAGAATCGGTCGAGTTGAGACTAGTACCAAGAAGGCTTTATCAGGATAGGTCGAGTTGAGAATCGGTCGAGATGAGACGATCATACTGTAGGCTTGGCTAGCTGCTTATGAAATCAGTCGAGTTGAGAATCGGTCGAGTTGAGACTAGTACCAAGAAGGCTTTATCAGGATAGGTCGAGTTGAGATTCGGTCGGGTTGAGACGATCATACTGTGGCCTAGGCTAAACGCTTGTGAAATCAGTCGAGTTGAGATTCGGTCGAGTTGAGATTCGGTCGAGTCAAGATTCGGTCGAGTTGAGATTCGGTCGAGTTGAGACATCGGACGAGTTGAGACGATCATACTGTAGGCTTGGCTAGCTGCTTATGAAATCAGTCGAGTTGAGAATCGGTCGAGTTGAGACTAGTACCAAGAAGGCTTTATCAGGATAGGTCGAGTTGAGATTCGGTCGGGTTGAGACGATCATACTGTGGCCTAGGCTAAACGCTTGTGAAATCAGTCGAGTTGAGATTCGGTCGAGTTGAGATTCGGTCGAGTTAAGATTCGGTCGAGTTGAGATTCGGTCGAGTTGAGACATCGGACGAGTTGAGAATCGGACGAGTTGAGATTCGGTCGAGTTGAGACGAAATCGAGTTGAGATTCGGTCGAGTTGAGATTCGGTCGAGTTGAGACGCTCCCCTTCCGTGCCCTCCAGGCAGATTGATTTGGATGTGAAATATCTGCCAGCCATGAAACACTGTGACGTGTGGAAACAGCAGCCGTCTATTGTATTAGTCCATTGTACATAACTAGGTAAACACCATATGTGCGTTGTCAGGCGAGCGGATATGTTGTTTGCCAAACTCTTGCCTACATTCGCCAATTGGGTGACATTCAAGTTATAAATGGGTGAAAACTGCTTCGAGTGGTACCAATTTAGCACATTTTATGTTCTCTCTTCAAAATGGCTGACCCGATCAAGCTGAAAATTTCCAGAAATGTGTATCAAAATGTAATTTAACTTCACGCAAAATTTCATTTTTGGGGAAAATAAAAAAAAATCCGCTGTGTTATTCTAAAAGGTATTTTTAAAATTTCTAAAATTCATAAAAATAGAAGTTACCACCCGATAATGCCACAAAACTATAGGCTACAGATCTAAGTTAGATGAGGAACTAAAATGAAAAAAAGTTCCAAGTTGATAGCTGTAGCCGTTTGACCTGTGGAGAACCGACAAAAAAACATGGAGAAAAAAAACATAAAAACGAACACCAATTTTTTTCAGTATGTCAAATTGAATCCTCGCTGAAGCTCGTCTAATAAGCCACTTGCTAGCCTTCCATGAACGCGATTTGCGTTTTGCTTTCGCAAGGCGGTGGAATTGAGGCGAGCTCAACAATCAGGAATCGCGTAACTTTCGTCACTGATTGGTCGTGTTATCATCATGGTGGCATAAATAACCGCTTAGCAAACTTGCAATCCAAATAACGCAGGTATGAAAGCCCAGCATTAGTCTATATTTAACTCGAAGAAAAACAGAAAAAAGAAGAACATTCCCCCCAGAAAGAAAGTGCTATCAAAACATGTGCCAAATGAGTACTTGTCACATTGTTTACACGTATCTTCGTCATTGAATTATTGCTGACTTCGTATTCAAATCAAGATCACTCACAGAAGGAATTGGATTCTAAAATAATCACTCTGGAAGTTATTATTCTGTACTTTATATTGATGCATCAGAGACTGAAGAAGTAACGTGTAACACCATAGTCCGTGGTGTCACACCGGCATCTCTGTATTTTTCTGTTTTTCAAATATATATTATAGTATAGTTAACACGCTACAGGCTCTGTGATACAATGATAACATGTTTGGTATTGGCCCGTTTTTGTGAAAAGCATATTATGATTGACCAAACACAGTAATTTAAAAATACAATCCACCCATTTTAAAATTGTAATTACAGAAAAACTGGTGGAAAATGCGTAAATAAACTTGAATCGTGACGATTTTTACAGCTAAAGGCGAGTTTTTTCGCTGCATTTTAATTAACTTCATTTCTGTTTGAATGGAACGTTGAAACGAGCACCGACTTTTTGTTTCCGTGTTTCAATATAGCTTCTATTTTCCAAGCTCCAAGCTTTGCTTGTCGTCGGGTTTCCCGTCATGGTGTGTTCACAAGCGCCGGCGCCAGCTCCGTGTCGCAAACAAACATCGGCGCCGGAAATAAAACATGGAGATAGGAAAATAGAAAATACATAATAACCATTCCACAAGGCTTTGCCGTGCAGCTTTACACTCGTCCGAGCGGGCTGGACCTTTTATTCTCGACATTATATCGACTGATAAACAACAAAATGGCTTTCATCGTTTCATATCTACACATCGAAGTAGAAATGGTTTCTTGTTTTGTTTTTTATCTTATTCGATCAGTTCGTTTTGTAAACAAAAGGTACATCTGGCTTGTATTGGAAGCATGTTTGTCAGACTGCAAGAGCGAGAGAGAAGTCAGGGGCAAACAAACCAATGCTAAAGTTGTGATCGGATCATTTTATTGGAGGGACATTGTGGCCATTTATTACAACAATGTGTGAAATCTTTGGTAGGAGCCTTTCAATTCTCATAAATCGTCAGTTTTTAGTCATACGGTATCCTAAATGAAGTATCATTTCAACTTCGCATGCACACATCCATTGGTGTAGATCATTATATATATATATATATATATATATATATATATATATATATATATATATATATATATATATATATATATATATATATATATATATATATATATATATATATATATATATATATATATATATATATATATATATATATATATATATATATATATATATATATATA
>CAXFZR010000300.1:25000-53867 GCA_964007535.1 Brachyptera risi
CAATGTAACATGTTGAATAACTGTCACTGTTGAGAGATACACGAGCTCTATTTTTGTAACTTTCCACAAGTTCCTCTGTTCACCACCGACAGCGTGCCTGCAATATGTTCTCCCGAATAGTGGGCCAAATCAATACTAAAGAGCCTATGAACAAAGTGGTTATTGGGTTTCGGCGGTCGGGGATTTTCATGCCTCCCCATCCCTAAGTTACCACTTTGACTCATTCATTGCGTAGACTTACCATGTTTATATTCCTGTCTGTAACTTCAGTATCTTCTGAAATTTTCTTATCATCTCCTCCAGTTTCTCCCTCTGAGTTATTTCTCAATTTTTGTTTCAATATCTCAATGTTTTCCGCCAGAGTGTTTGGACCGATCCTGCCCAGCGCACCATCACTTGGGTAACTACTTATAACCATGCCAAGTCTCATCACCGGAGCCCTATTCGGTAACTTACAGCGTGGTGAGATGAGACCGTCTCACTGTGAATCGATATGAGATCTCGTATCGCTATTCGGCAACTTTTTGCGCGCGTGAGATGTCCGTTTCATCTCGATTTGACGTGAGACCGTCTCACGAGCGAGCGCTCTCGTGAGATCGACTGTGAGACGGGAATTAGTGGAGTTGTGTGTACAAAGTTGGGTTATAGAGACATTTAAGTACAAAGGCTTTGATAATAAAAGTTTTCATTTATATATTATATTCTTATATTAGTTAATTAGTTCGCGTATTGTTATATAAGTAATAGTATATTGTGCCAAAATAGTAATTGTGAGAATAGTAGGCATATATACCACTTTGTTGGCGTATCAACACCTATTATCAAAGGTAAGTTAGCACAAATTCAACTTATTAATTAGGCCTACTTAGCAAGGAAGGTATAAGAAACATTGTTGGCCCCATCTGATTATATACTGTTGATTATACTCGTTTATTTTTTGATGGTGCCATAATAACTCATTCTATTCGACAAACAGATTGTAGGCCCATGCCTATCCTCGGGAATAATTGAAGAACAATATTTGTAGGTTATGATATATTATCCCACCGCCTCGTATATTCACCGCCGTGTGAAAATGATTCCACGTTTCTGATTGGTCATTTTTGGTTGATGCATTGAAAATATTCCAAAACCCTGTTCAAAAGCCGAAGGCTCCCGACAACGAATGACACCCATAATTGCCATCTCACAGACAGTTCTCGAATCGCGTCAATACTGACTCCTCCCCTTACGTGAGATGAAACCGTCTCACAATCGAGATGAGACGGGCCAACTTCGATACTGTTGAAAGTTACCGAATAGGGCTCCAGGTCGTATTTTCCTGTGACCTGCGCAGCGCGTTCTGTTTTCAAAATACTGGGAATCTAATTGTTTCAATAAACCCTCAACTTGTTGATGAGCGTAGCGAAGTCTCCATCCCACTCTTATAGTGCTTTGATTTTGAGAAAAATCATCTCAGAGTTTCTAAAAACCCCATGAGATTTGGCTGGGCGGAAAAAGTTGAAAAATAAAATCTCTCCAAATAGGACGAAATTTTCTCTAAATGTGTATACATAGATTTTACACATTTTCATGATTTTGTGAGCAAATAAAAATAACTGATAATATTCATAAAATATATCATAAAAATTGTGAGAGAATTAAATTGTCAAGATTCACTGCTTTCTAGATTCAAAAGTTGCCCAACAATGAAGTATTTTTTTATATGTGTCAAGGTGTGTAGAATACCAGAGTCAATGAAGTGGCAAGGGTAGAACTACTTCAACGACTTTATCCTCGATATCTGAATAAGCTATAGCTTATTCAGATATCGAGGTGTGTAGAATACCAGAGTCGATAAAGTAGCAAGGGTAAAACTACTTCAACGACTTTTATACCTTATTCAGATATCTCGCTCATCTTACAACGCATATTTCGCGTTTGACTTGTACACATAACTACTTCAGTCTGCTTCGCAATTGAAATAGTGATTGGTGATTATGGTATAGCAATAGTGTTGTAGTGTATAAGTGAAATGGATGATGGCGTTACTATGTAACCGTTCACAAGAAGAAACTGTGTTATTCGTGGTTTAAAGCAAAGTGACTGGCATCTGGTGACGTTTTAGTGAACTAGGCGGAAAATTATATACGAATTAATTAATGTGTACCGGTAATTACAATATTAAATACAAAATTTAAATTACTAAAATTAGTAATTATTGAAATTAAAATAGTAATTGATGAACGTAGCGAAATCTCCATCCCACTCTTATAGGGCTTTGTCTGTGTGTTTTTTTTTTTGTTTTTTTGTAAGCACTCCACAGGTTGCACGGGTTGACTGATCAACATGAAACTTTTTTGTACACGCAAACTCATCCAACTTAGAACTGTATAGTTTTTGGAATGAATCGATCGGATCGATTTTAAGAAAAATCATCTCAAAGTTTCTAAAAACCCCATAAGATTTGGCTGGGCGAAAAATGTTAAATGTGTATACATGGATTTTACACAATTATCACGATTTTTTATGCAATTCCAATCAGCCGTTTTGAAGAAAAAATCAAAACAACTGTTTTTTTTCATCAAATATATCATAAAAATTGTGACAGAATCAAGTTGTCGAGATTCACTGCTTTCTAGATTCAAGAGTTGACCAACAATGAAGTATTTTTTATATACATCAAGGTGTGTAGAATACCAGAGTCAATGAAGTGGCAAGAGTAGAACTACTTTAACGACTTTTATAGCTTATTCAGATATCAAGGTGTGTAGAATACCAGAGTCGATGAAGTAGCAGGGGTAGAACTACTTCAACGACTTTTATACCTTATTCGCATATCTCGCTCATCTTACAACGCATATTTCGCGTTTGACTAGTTACAAATATGATGTGTGTAAGCATACAACAACATGACATCTAGGCCTAACTGCCTCCGGACGGCCTTTCGCCCGCTTCGACAGTGCTGCCGCTTGGTTAGCTTCAATCACGAATAGTGATTAGGTCATAAATCATAAGAAATGAAATAAATCTATTTCTCACGACTATTTCCTCATAACCTTCATGACGCGCTAAACTCTGACCAATCAGAAGATGTTACTACTGTAGTCAAGTGACTTACCGTCATGTATTTCGGGTATTCTTCTATATGAGTCAAATCAGACACTCTCAAGAAACAAATGTCCAGATGGCTTTTGACAGTTGTTGCCACTGCCACTGAAACTCTCGCCATTCAAAGCAAAACTATGATTTAGGTTGGCAGTTGACCGGGTATTTTTTCATTATTATTGTCATCACTTTTGTACATACAAATAAACACACCGTACAGTCAAATACAACCCACAAAGTCTCCAAGGAAGACTCGACTGGGGAAGGAAAAAATTAATATTATAATCTGTTTATTATTTAGTTCTAGATTTTATATATTGGTTTATGTATGGTGATTGAGAAAATATGAACCTAATTGATAAATTGAGTGGCAATAAAGAATATGAGTGGAAAAAAGAATCTTCCGGTCAACTATTGGTGAACCTACAGTTGAAATAAGAGGCTATTGTGGCCCACCTATAACACTATAACACTAACGACTCGCAGTCTCCGCCCTCTTGACGTCACAAATCATACCGTCCAATCAACAGGGCTTCCAGAATTGTAGTGGAATTCAAATATCCAATCGAGTATCTTCAAATCACGACGAATGACATAGATCTAACTGGCCGACTGGTGAAGCCACGCCCATTTCGAGTCGTCAATTACTATTTCATGGTGACTGATCCATATTTCAATTTTCATTTTTATTTTTTATTTGAACAAAAATTGTATTCCCTCCAATGGTAGTACAATACATAATGATAAAAACAAGTTAATGGTACATAATGAGAATAATAATACACGGGTAAATGAAAAAAAAATTTAAATTGTGAATTGTGAATTTAAATTAATTGACCACTAGTGATAGGCGTGGCTTACCGGCAGGCCACCTAGATCTATACTTCATGTGGGCATTTAGAGATACTATGATAGGTAAATGTCAATTTTCCCACATAACAAACAGCCCATTTGATTGGATGTTTTGTTTTGTGACGTTTGTGGGCGGATCAATCACTAGTCGTCAATTGTGAGCCAGGCTTAGGTCCAACCTCATGGTCATGGAGAAATCATGATTTTTTGTCAGTCGATTCGTTTTGATGTGCTCGGTAATAATATCCAAACAGATGATGGGCTAACCGGGAGAAATTTTGAGTTATATCATTTCGAATACTGCATGTTTCCCTATCATTCAACACGCAACCCTCAAATTGCATGCGTTTTTATTATTCAACAGATCATTAAAATTTACTAAAAGTAATTACATGCAATCAAAAAACTTGTTTTATTGTAGATGAAGATGTTATGAATAGAATTATTCATAAATAAATATCGGTACCCGTTCTCATTTATGAATCACACTCATTTTAAGAGGAAAGATAGTTGATTTTTCACCAAAATGAAATCAAAATAGCAACTCAATATTTCATTAAAACGCTGTAACTTCGGCCAAAAAAATGTGACAGTGTTTCTGATGTAATTTCAATTCAAGACTACACATTTTCAATAAAGCTTGACTCAAATTTTCCCAATGTAGAATTAATTTCAAAATTACTTTTTGACTCTGCTGACCAAACGGCTGTTAGACTTTAAGCAAGTATAGACGACTGACGTCTCTTGATTCAGAAAGCTGTGTATCAAGAAGGCCGTGCCAGCGTGACTTTTCAAACACCGTGTGGCCGTGAGAAAGAACAGCCAATTAGTAACATCCCTGACAGGCTCTAGGGGGCCGGGGGGGGAGCGGGGGGGGGGGACTTTTGATTCGACTGCTGATTAAAAGCAGGATGAGGGATGTGGGACTCGTCTACCCTGGCCGTCCTGGCCTGATCGCTGTGGTGAGCACGTTAGCGTCAGTGCCAGACACACACTCAACTAATGCTCAGAACAAATAACGTCGTCAAACAGGGCTGAGAAAACCGGGCTCATTGAACACAAAAAGGGAGGTGGGCTTTTTTACAGGAGGGGGATGGAAATTGTTTTTTTTCATTTATTTTCATCTTAAATTCTCCCTGTTTCTGCACTGTTTGAGAAGAATGACCAACCATTTCCTATATTCTTGTCGTCATGCCTCGCATACATTCCTGTCAAAATGGACATATTTGTATATATATAGAAACTTTTTGCAAAGTTCCTTCAAATAGCATCAATTGAACTTATTGTGTATTTTCTGGTGAATGGTCTGAAAAAACATCAGAAACCCGGTTTTAGCCAGGTATCCAAATGTGGGTTTTTGAATGACACAAGTGTTTTTTCAGGCCGCGGCCAAATTTTTTTTTCTTTTGTAGGCCTATGTAACGGAATAGGTCTACTTCAATAGGCAGCTCCGCTCGAACATCCGCATTCTAGCGTCTGTAACTAGAAGTTCTGCTCACCATGGTCACCAACTCACCACGGTGTCAACGTGACATATAAACGATCGCAGTGATTTTCCTTGTGAGCGTATTGTACAGTGAAACTGCTCCATATCGTGCAGAGAAGTATTTTATAAAATACTGACGATCCATAATAAACATTCACAATATGTTACATGTTATTTGTATGTAACGGTACGCTGTGAGGTGAGAATCGATGTCAAATTATCTAGTGTTACTGTTACATACAAGTGATGCTTCCTTCTTTGTCACTATTCTAGGCAAACGGGACATGAGCGTTGTAAGATGAGCGAGATATCTGAATTAGGTTTGAAAGTCGTTGAAGTAGTTCTACCGTTGCTACTTTATCGACTCTGGTATTCTACATACCTTGAAGCATATGAAAAATTCTTCATTGTTGGGTAAATATCGAATCTAGAAAGCAGTGAATCTCGGCAACTTAAATCTGCCTTTATTTCTATAATATATTTGATGAATAAAATCAAAAAATTCAATTATTTTCTTCAAAACGGCTGGTTTGAATTGCATACAAAATTGTTTATTGCTATAATATATTTGATGAATAAAATCAAAAAAATTCAATTATTTTCTTCAAAACGGCTGGTTTGAATTGCATACAAAATTGTGATTATGTGTATCATTTATGTGTACACATTTACAGAAAATTTTATTTTATTTTGGAGAGATTTTATTTCTCAAATTTTCTTGCCCAGCCTAATCTTATGAGTTTTTTTAGAAACTTTGAGATGATATTTCTCAAAATCGGTCCGATCGATTCATTCTAAAAACCAGGAAAACGCGGGATGCGCGTTGTGAGATGAGCTTAGAAGTATGGCAATCTAGAATGAAAAATAACTTGTCAGCTCAATTTACATCTACAAACCTTGACTTACTTCAAACGTTCAAAAACATCACCTGCAACTTGTTGATATTCATAGTAACCTGCAACCTGTCGCATAAACACTTTGCAAAACCAATTGATGCAAATATTCAATAAAATGTACACGTTTATTGTGTTTTCTTCATTATTTCTCATTCGATTGTTGTAAAAATCTCTGAAAAGGTGTATAATAGTATTTTTCATATTCTGTGAGAATTTGAGAGCTTTTGAAAAATTCTTGTTTTCCAAGTATTTTTCCTCCGGGTTATTCTTATGAGGATTTTCCAAACTTTCCGATTATTTTCCGGAAAAACCTTCCGACCGATTCCTCTGAATAACAATCCCAACCTATTCTGGTATGACACCAACGTTCAGAAAAAGTTTCAAGTTGATTGATTCATTTCTCTGACCTGTATGCCGCGTACATAATTACAAAAAAAAAAAAAACACAAAAACGAAGCCCATTTTTTTCAGGGTGTGAAATGGAAAGCTTCGCTACGCTCATCTAACTATACAGTTCTAAGTTAGATGAGTTTGCGTGTACCAAAAAAGTTTCACGTCCATCAGTCTACCCATGCGACCTGTGGAGTGCCCACAAACAAACAAACAAACAAACTAACGCAGAGATGAAGCCCTATATGAAAGTGGTCTTCGCTTACTCTCATCTCAAAACATTGAGTCATTGTGGGCCTAAGGCATTCTCGACAAATATACTGTCGGCATCAGAAAATGTATCTGTCAAGTTTTGTGATCATTAATATCCGTGAAATCCCCCTGGCGGAACCTCATGGAGATTAGGGACACCTTAAGAGTCCATTTGAGTCGATTTAGCGAAATATCAGTTTATTGGTGATAACTTTTGAACGGTATGAGATATCAAAATTATAATACGCGAGAAACACAGATAATTATAATAGCTTCAAGATGATATAAACTAGGAAAACGCGGGATGCGCGTTGTGAGATGAGCTTAGAAGTATGGCAATCTAGAATGAAAAATAACTTGTCAGCTCAATTTACATCTACAAACCTTGACTTACTTCAAACGTTCAAAAACCTCACCTGCAACTTGTTGATATTTATAGTAACCTGCAACCTGTCGCATAAACACTTTGCAAAACCAATTGATGCAAATATTCAATAAAATGTACACGTTTATTGCGTTTTCTTCATTATTTCTCATTCGATTGTTGTAAAAATCTCTGAAAAGGTGTATAATAGTATTTTTCATATTCTGTGAGAATTTGAGAGCTTTTGAAAAATTCTTGTTTTCCATGTATTTTTCCTCCGGGTTATTCTTATGAGGATTTTCCAAACTTTCCGATTATTTTCCGGAAAAACCTTCCGACCGATTCCTCTGAATAACAATCCCAACCTATTCTGGTATGACATCAACGTTCAGAAAAAGTTTCAAGTTGATTGATTCATTTCTCTGACCTGTATGCCGCGTACAGTCGGAAGCAAAAGTTTTTCGTCCCTCATTGCCTGACAGGTAGGCAACTCATTTAACGTTTCCACTACTACCCTTATCACGTTTCACAGTCATTTAAGCTATAGTTCAGTTCGATAGTTGGCGAATCGAGTAACCAAATCGTTAATGATAGTTGATTGGGGAGGAGAACGAAAGGACGTTCAGAATCATAACTTGAGCGAGTTGAGGTATGCCACGACAAAAACTGGTCCAGAATGGAATATGTGAGTGACGACGATTGTCGAAATATAATTATGAATACAACTATTACTCATTTCAGAATACATACAATTTGTCAACATTGATTAATTATTAACTAGATCATTAAAACTATGAAATAAAATGTATCTCAATGGTGAACGGTCTCAATAGATATTTTTACTGAAAATATTACGAACTATCATATTATTTCATTCAGCATGCCTGACGAACGTGGCCCAAATGCCGAGTGGTTAGCGTCTTGATTCCACAATGTGAAGGGTAACATAACGACTCCATTGTATGCATATTTTCTCATTTTTGCCGGTATAATATAATTATTTAAAAAACACGGGACGATCCGAAGCATCCGGCCACTTGATGCTTTTTATCAATGTTGTTTCCACACCCAGACAAATTTGTTTTCGAGATAAATCGAGTGAATTTTTCTTTTGTGTGAAATTATTATTGAATATTTTTGCAAACATTATATTTCGAAACGAATTTTGAACTGATTACGTATCAATTTGACCATTGTCAAGTCATTTGTGAATCGTGTTCATGAAAATATTGTCAGATGACTCGAAAAGGATTGATTAACTATTCAAATTCCTGGATTTAACCGATTCATTGAATAAAATATGATTGGAAAATAATTTATAATTTCATGTAGCGAAAATTGGAATACAGATTAGAAGAATGAATGAATAGAAAGAAGTGTGATCAAATGACCACGCTGTCGGTGTCACCCCAAAACGAGGAGAGGTTTTAGTCGGTAAGAATCCGACACTCCTCGCAATTAAACCCGCAGGGATCTTATGCAGGATTTCCCCTCCTCACAAAAGAATATATAATGAAAAAATAATTAAATTCATACTAACGCTCACCTTTTGATGGAGTCTTCGTAGTATCATGAGATTTAAAATATAAGGTCATTCAATAATTCTCTTGATCGAACTAATTTTCACACAACAATACAACAACACACATTTAACAATATTTTAAATGTTGTTGTGTAGTTTTTGATAACAATTTAAAACAGCCCATAACATCAAAACTGTTTTTCAAGAAGAACAGTGATTTGAATTCAACATTCAATCCCGTATCGTTATAGCCATTAAGAACAGTGTGATATTTAATAACCTAATTCCTTAAACAATGAGAATGAAATTACCTTTCAGAAACTTTCAACTTACGGGGAAATTTTCATGCATTTTTTGATAGTAAACTCAGTAATTCATGAATGAAGTCACACCTATTTATGATTTTGTTAAAGCAACATCGAAACTTGATACAAAATCATTGTTTCCCAATTAAGGCTGTGGATGAAAGATAGGATCGTTTGGACGGGGCACCACAAGGGCGATCTTACCACCCCATTTCAATTATTTGAAACTAATGAACTTCAACACCAGGACTGCGCTGTCTGTGACCATATTTTTTCGCCGTAGATAAAAGTCTTTCAGTATAAACACACGAATGTTTGATATCTTCCACTTTGAACTAAACGAGTATTCAGATTTTCTATTATATTTATTATAGTACGCACACCAAAGTCTAGATCGCCCTTGTGGCCCCCGTTCAAACGATCCTACTTTTTATCCATAGCCTTAATTGGGGATAATGATTCCGTATCAAGTTTCGATGTGATTAAAAAAACAAAAACAAAGAAAAAAACAAAAACGATATTCGGGAGACGGGGTTCGATTCCCGCCATGGTCAACCATCCTGACAGGGGTTTTTCGTGGTTTCCCTCTGTCTTCAGATCAATACTGAGATGGTTCCTTAATAACAGGCCACGACCGACTCCTTCCCACCATCCAAAACACCTAATAAAAATAACCTGTCATATATCCTGTCAATCTGATACGTGTTTTGCTTGGTTGTGCAAATTTCCGTCACAACGAAATAGATGAATCATAAATAAATAATAAACATTGGAACATATGAAAATATAAAACGGGCCTGGCTTAGTTGAAGATACGTTGACTCTGGCAGTGTGTTCTGTGGCATTATTGTGACCTTACCCACCAGTAATTTAAATATTGGAGAAAGATTTATTTCCTTATTGGTGAATCGAGAGTTATTATAGGCCTACATACCAAAAATAAGGTAAGTGCTGAATAATTATAATTATTGCTTGAACAATATAACATTACAATTTTCTCTGATAATGAAGAAATTAAATTTTCAAAATCGAAACATTTCTTTAACATTGCACATGTTGAAAATGAAAGCACACATATTATAGAGAGTGTAATTATATTCTTTAGAGAATTTACCTCTTCAGTCATACAATCAAAAATAAACTAACTAAAAGCTATATTAGATAACTCTGAACTTGATAATTAATTAAAACCGCATGTGAGATATATACAAGGGTCTTCGGAAAGTGATACGTGGACCTGCGTATTGAGACGTATTTGATACAAGTATATCGGTATGAATTAAGAGAACATTTCCTCATTCTTTTAAGATGCCTAAAAATGTGGGAGACTTGGAGACCAAGACATCAGTAAGAGGCCGCATAATAGGAATGTGGGCGGCGGGGCGACCAAGTAATGAGATTGCCAATGAGGTTGGATGCCATGCGGACACTGTTCGCAACTGGATACGTCGGTTTGAGGCTGAGGGAGAAGAAGGGTTGGTGACTCGTCCTAGATCTGGTCGACCCCACGCCACGACGCCACAGCAGGACGCTGCTATAGTGGCAGCTATTCAAGCCACTCCACAGTGTTCGGCGGTTGCCATCCAGGACCAAATTCACGCTAACTGCTCCGTATTTACGATACGACGACGCCTCCACACTGCCGCATACCACAGTTATACTCCGGCTGTGAAACTAGGCCTAACAGAGGAGCATAAGCGGGTCCGCTTAGCTTTTGCCCTCCGTTACGTGGACGAGCCCGTGAACTTCTGGGACTCAGTGATTTTCACTGACGAGAAGACGTTCTCCTCTATGAGAGATTCACGGGTTCCTCTTTGGCGTCCACGAGGCACACGTTACCAGCTGGAGCACATTGCCAGGCGTGACCGAAGTGGGAGGATAAGCGTCGCCTACTGGGGATGGATGTCGTCGGCGTGTCCTGGCAGTCTGGTGAGAGTAAGCGGCCGAATGAACTCTATTGAATATTGCGATATTTTAGAGAACGAGATGCTGCCTACTGTTCGGGTCTTATATCCAGAACCAGCAGCCATTCACTTAGTGCAGGATAATAGCGGTGTGCATACCTCTCGAATGGTAAACCGCTGGATCGCTGACCATCCGGATATTGTCAGAATTCAATGGCCTCCAAAATCTCCAGACCTCAACCCAATTGAGAATTTGTGGGAGGAAATGGTTAGGAGTTGGGACCCTCCCAATAGAGCCAACGCCATCACCCTTCGGGAGCATGCGGAGCATGCTTGGGATAGGATGCAGCAAAGAGCGGGCTATTGTGATAGGTTAGTGAACTCGATGCCTAATCGTCTTAGATTAGTTATAGAGAATCAGGGTGACGTTACGCGATACTAGGTACCGGTCAAGATGCATTGAGGGTTGCGTTTGTTTGCGACCGGGAGATGGTGCCTTCACTTATCTTGAAAACACGTACCATACCGTGATGACTTTTCTGTGTAATATGGATCGCTGCCCCATCTAGTGGTGTTTTGTAGAAACGGCTGATAGGCTGGCAAACTTGATGACAGTGAGCCGGCCTTGAACGTAACGTTAGTTCCTTCTATCACCACTTATCCCTACGCACGGTCAATAGCACTTTAAACGTTGACCGTGAATCGGACCATATTTTGAAAACGAATGTTTTCTCTTGTTTGTTACTAGCAAATGCGTTGTAAGATAAGCGAGATATTGGAATGAGAATGTATTTGAAAACAGCTTCAATTGGGAAACAATGATTTTGTATCAAGTTTCGATGTTATTAATATATATATATATATATATATATATATATATATATATATATATATATATATATATATATATATATATATATATATATAATATAAATATATTCTGAACATTGAAGGGATATGAAGTGAAGACATCATCTTCAACGGGCAAACGCAACCCTCAACGCATCTTGGTACCGGTATATAAGGTGCACTTCAAATTCCACATATAAAACAAGACTTCGACTTAAAAATAATAAACTACTCATTAGACGTGCGTAAGCGAAGTCTCTTCATTTAACGCTCATGGATCTCGCGCGTCTGTTTTCTTTTTTTTTATTTGCGTAACACAGGTTGGAAGGAATCAGGGATCGACACGAAACTTTTTGTAAATACTTTATTTCGGGCAACTGAAAAATAGGATATTGGGATATATTGAGAATCGAATATTTACCAGAAGAATCAGCATTGTGAAATAATTTGTCGCGAAACCCAGTGCATACTTGAATACTTTGTATTTAGACGAGCTTCAACGAGGATTCAATTTGACATACTGAAAAAAATCGGGGCTCGTTTTTTTGTCAATTCCTAGTCAAATTAACCAATATACGCTTCAAAACTGCAGCACAGTTTACTTATGCTATTCATTTATTTAGCCAAGTAGGCTTCATACATTCTGTATAAATAGATTTTGTTGATTGTTATTATATAATTGCATTAAATAAATAAATATATATATATATATATATATATATATATATATATATATATATATATATATATATATATATATATACACATGTTATCTAAACACAATTGTAATACGCCATGAATGTATCTTATAGTGAAAAAGTGTGTTACCTAAAGTTGAAACATGGATTAAATATACACTCTTTTAATTTTTACCATCATCCTAACATGTATTTATTTCCTACATCCTTTTAGTAAAGGAGTTGTTTCATATTCTAGATTGAGCTCTTATGAATCTGAGGTGAATAATAGCATGTTTATTTAGCCAAGTGGTTAATTTAGCCTAAGCTAAGTAAAATGTGAAGTAGAGTAAATATATAAAAACAAATACCAATATTATATGGAGACTCTAGTGTGAGTTCAGTCGGTTGAGTATCTGAACAGGAAAGAATGAAAAACAAATTCTATAGGCATACATCATTATCGCTCATTCTTGAAACGATACAATGCGACGTTTTCGAAGTTGGTTAAGATGTGTGTAGCGAAGATTCAATTTGACACCATTTTTTTTTTGACTTTGAAAAAGATATTTTGGAACTTCAAAAATAACGTCACATATGTTACATGACTGCAAAAATCGGAAATATTTGTATTTAAAAAAAAAAAAGGTGAAGTTCATATACATTTTGATCTGTGATACATTTTCTACCAATTTTCAATTCGATCGGGTCAGCCATATCGAACAAAAAGAATAAAAAGTACTATTTTGGTACCACTGGACGTTTTTTTTCTCGTTCATCTTACAACGCATATATAGCGTATTACGTATGCCATATTTTGCGTTGTAAAAAGAGCAAATATATGAATATATAGTGTTCTTTTGTTTCTTAAATAGCTGATCAGATTTCTGAAAGCATATCGTGTCCTTGATATAGACCGATATACTACAAAAATTGTAAATCTTGTTTTGCTCGTTCTACCCTTTAATGAACGATATGGCATCAGATCCGTTCCTTTCCCAAAAGTAGTTTGGCAAGTATTTTGGCAACATGGTTTACTGATAACCGAGATAATATATAACAATTTGTACCAATTCCAGCTACATTACGTTCATTGAATTAACCCACAGACGAATTATTTTCATGAAAAACCTCGATAAATAATTGAAATACCTAAAAATTACTCGGAAACTATGCAAATAATCTTGCGATTTTTGTCTCCTTCTTATTGGTATCACTTTTAGGCCTATCACTTTTGTGTAGACCTGTATGATCATATTTAAAATCATCATTTAGTTTATTATGGTAGGCTCTAATTATTAAAATTCACTAGTAATCAATAATCGATAAATAATTAATAAAATGTACTGATTTTGTTTGAGTGCCAACTACTGATCCAATCAATTTTTGTATTCATTCATTTGAAAATGTAGCTGCTTGTTTAATCCCAAATGTCGAATTCATATAATACAAAAAATATTGTATGTTAGGGTAACCAAATTGAATCAGAAAATGATTTTTTCCATGAAAATATCACCATAAAGTCAACCTAATAATTCAGAATAGTTATTATGAAATCAAAAGAATGATTGAATATCTTAATATTTATAAATCTATATGTCTAATCCTATTAAATTTATCTTGTTATTCTCTCTAAATGTTATCATTGATGATTTTTTATATTTCAATTAATTGATTTTTATTCTGTGTGTTTTTGCAATCTTTAATATAAGACAGAGTCTTGAATAAAGATATTCATATATATAATACATGTGTTATTATATTGAGAGCGCGCATCTTAGCTGAGAATGTTTCTCATCGAAATGCTCGACCCAAGTTTAATGTGAGTTGGAAAGTTTTTTTTGGGTTTAAAAGTGGAAAAGGGATGATATTAAAAGAGTTCAGTAACCACCGCTAGACAGGGGAGTTTCACTTTTTTAAAATTGAAACAAAATGTAGTTACATTACACATTTTCGTCAAGGAAAATAAGAAAACTGTTAATTTACAGGCGAGTCAGGATTTTAAATATTGATAAGCCAGGTTGAACTTAAGGATGTGCGTTTGTGATTTATTTCTACTATCATTCGATAACCGGGAATTAAGCCATGAAAACCAATAATTTGGATACCGCAATTCCGTAGTTATGTGGTTCTCGAGATATATGTGGCGAAAGTGCTCCCTGCAAATCTGTCTAAGGTGCAGTCAAACATTGTGATATATAATTCTTCATTCTGCTTTTTTTTGTAACATAATGTTCACGCTGGCTCTATAAGGATTAATCGATTGACTCAAACATTCACTAATTTTTGTCATGAAAAAAGAAAATCTCCGTAACTTTTAGTAACACAGAATAAATTGTCGATCCTATAAACATGAATTCTTGAAGTTTACTGAGAGGGTATTCTTATACATGTTCCATGAGTCTTTTTTGAACATATTGGATAAAGGAAAGTGTAATTGAATGAATTCGAGTTTATATATATTTTATCACAATATACTCCTTTTTCAAATGGCTTGCCTGACAACTTAGTTCAGCTATAGCGTTTTCTCAGGACTTTATTGAAATTCATTTTATGAATCGTGTTTTATGTTTGGCTTGCTGTGCGTGCGCCTGTGATTTCCTACAACTCTCATTCTGAGACAATATAGATGCATTGGTGTATAAAACTTATTTGCATTCTTTTGTTTTCAATTAACTAATTCACTATGTATAAGAAGTAGTAATTGAAGTTCAGAGGGAAAAATATACAGAAATAATCAAGAGATAAGAGATAATATAATAAATACAATGATATCATGATTACCATCATCAATTTTGCAAGTATTTGGATGTTTTACTATTATTATATGCCATAATTGATGGGATAGTATAACCAATATCAGCGAGTAAATGTGTATAGTTTATTTGCAAGTAATATATAGTAGTAGACGTATGGGGTTGCTGGTGGGTCGGTGGGTAGGGGAGGGGACTTGAGTGGACATATTTTTGTGTATGGTAGTATAGCTGATAATCACGTTTGAGGCTTGACAAGTTGCCTACCCCTCAGGCTTATATCAATGCTATACCTGGGCCAGACGAAAAACTTTTGCATCCGATCGTACATAATTACAAAAAAAAAAAAAAAAAAAAAAACATAAAAACGAAGCCCATTTTTTTTCAGGGTGTGAAATGGAAAGCTTCGCTACGCTCATCTAATTATTACTATTTGAGTCATGTCGCATAACTGTCAAACATTGACAGCTAAAATAGCAATACACTCTTGACAGTTAAGCGACATGACTTGAATGGTTATAACTTATATCATCTTGAAGTTATTATAATCATCTGTGTTTCTCGCGTATTAGAATTGTGATATTTCATATTGTTCAAAAGTTATCACAAAGAAACTGATATTTCGCTAAATCGACTCCCGTGGACTCTTAAGAGAGATCTATATCCCACCGAACTCGACGTCAGGTGACCTCTGCGCATGCGTCCCATTGTATAGAGTCTCGATCCAAGGGCTCAATCAGGTTCTTGTTTGCATCCTTGCTTCTAAGCGCCCTGGACTCGTGGATCCAGCCTGCGTGACGTCACAGCAAGCGGCCGGATATCAGTATCCGCATGCGGCGGAAGTGGCGCGTCAGAAGAATGTTCAGACAGTAATGAGAAACCGAACTAATTATCGTTCTCTCGTAAATCCCTCTGAGAAGTCAATAAGAGCAGAGAAACGTGGTGGAAATGTCACGCAGCAGAAAGTCAAATGGAGGTTGTTTCAGTAACGTGGATTTCTTGATGAACAAATCACAGCCGAGGCGCGTTGAGTTGATTATATTAGAGACCGGCACATGTATAGGTAAGTGGTTAACGCACTTGCTTCATGTGCCCGGGAGGTGAAGAGGCATATCGAACCTGGTTCGATCCCCGCCACCGTCCATCTCCACATGGTTCTTCCGTGGTTTTCCTCAGCAGTCTGCTAATGCTGGGATGGTTCCTGCAATATAGGCCACGACCGCTTCCTTCCCACTATCTTCCCATTACCCATATAACCTTCATCTCATCATCCCATCATCTTATTAATCATTCATTGGACGCCAATAGATCTTATTCATCATTATAGTGTGTCGTTAAAACCCAATATATAGAGGAAAAAGACTGCACAGAAAAATATAGGGCTATATAACAATGACAATAAGAAATTATTAAAGAGAGCTCTTTATATTTATGTTCATATCTTTATTCAGTATGTTCATGCAATCATCTATTTCTATTTTTTCACGGGCACGAGTTTCTGCAATGTAAACTATATTGAAGGTAGGGTTATGTATAATTCTTACAACCTGCGGGGTTACTTTTCGTCTACTTCTCTGCACGGTATGAAGCAGTTTCACTGATATATCTTCAGAAGGCGAGCCACTGCGATCGTTTATATGTTATGTCGACACTGGAGATGTTATACTATAGTTGGGTTCCCTTGACGACTCTTGATACTCTGGGGTTGATGACTGAGATGACTTGATGGGGTTGAGCGTGTGAGTTGGTGTGTTGCTCGTGCGAGGATATTGATAAGTCGTGGCTCGACTGTGGATGACTAATTCATTCAGTATAGCCCCGTGCAATAACAGCGATTGTCTGTGTTGGTGGAGGTGCCGTGTCCTCTAAGAGCGGGCGGCTGGGCTCTGGAAACCCCGTGCAATAACAGCGATTGTCTGTGTTGGTGGAGGTGCCGGGTTCTCTAAGAGCGGGCGGCTGGGCTCTGGAAACCCCGTGCAATAACAGCGATTGTCTGTGTTGGTGGAGGTGCCGTGTCCTCTAAGAGCGGGCGGCTGGGCTCTGGGAACCCCGTGCAATAACAGCGATTGTCCGTGTTGGTGGAGGTGCCGTGTCCTCTAAGAGCGGGCGGCTGGGCTCTGGAAACCCCGTGCAATAACAGCGATTGTGTGTGTTGGTGGAGGTGCCGGGTCCTCTAAGAGCGGGTGGCTGGGCTCTGGAAACCCCGTGCAATAACAGCGATTGTCTGTGTTGGTGGAGGTGCCGTGTCCTCTAAGAGCGGGCGGCTGGGCTCTGGAAACCCCGTGCAATAACAGCGATTGTCCGTGTTGGTGGAGGTGCCGTGTCCTCTAAGAGCGGGCGGCTGGGCTCTGGAAACCCCGTGCAATAACAGCGATTGTGTGTGTTGGTGGAGGTGCCGGGTCCTCTAAGAGCGGGTGGCTGGGCTCTGGAAACCCCGTGCAATAACAGCGATTGTCCGTGTTGGTGGAGGTGCCGTGTCCTCTAAGAGCGGGCGGCTGGGCTCTGGAAACCTTGTGCAATAACAGCGATTGTCTGTGTTGGTGGAGGTGCCGTGTCCTCTAAGAGTGGGTGGCTGGGCTCTGGAAACCCCGTGCAATAACAGCGATTGTCTGTGTCGGTGGAGGTGCCGGGTCCTCTAAGAGCGGGCGGCTGGGCTCTGGAAACCCCGTGCAATAACAGCGATTGTCTGTGTTGGTGGAGGTGCCGTGTCCTCTAAGAGTGGGTGGCTGGGCTCTAGAAACCCCGTGCAATAACAGCGATTGTCTGTGTTGGTGGAGGTGCCGTGTCCTCTAAGAGCGGGTGGCTGGGCTCTGGAAACCCCGTGCAATAACAGCGATTGTCTGTATTGGTGGAGGTGCCGGGTCCTCTAAGAGCGGGCGGCTGGGCTCTGGAAACCCCGTGCAATAACAGCGATTGTCTGTGTTGGTGGAGGTGCCGTGTCCTCTAAGAGTGGGTGGCTGGGCTCTGGAAACCCCGTGCAATAACAGCGATTGTCTGTGTTGGTGGAGGTGCCGTGTCCTCTAAGAGTGGGTGGCTGGGCTCTGGAAACCCCGTGCAATAACAGCGATTGTCTGTGTTGGTGGAGGTGCCGGGTCCTCTAAGAGCGGGCGGCTGGGCTCTGGAAACCCCGTGCAATAACAGCGATTGTCTGTGTTGGTGGAGGTGCCGTGTCCTCTAAGAGCGGGTGGCTGGGCTCTGGAAACCCCGTGCAATAACAGCGATTGTCCGTGTTGGTGGAGGTGCCGGGTCCTCTGAGAGCGGGCGGCTGGGCTCTGGAAACCCCGTGCAATAATAGCGATTGTCTGTGTTGGTGGAGGTGCCGGGTCCTCTAAGAGCGGGTGGCTGGGCTCTGGAAACCCCGTGCAATAACAGCGATTGTCCGTGTTGGTGGGGGTGCCGGGTCCTTTAAGAGCGGGCGGCTGGGCCCTGGAAACCCCGTGCAATAACAGCGATTGTGTGTGTTGGTGGGGGTGCCGGGTCCTCTAAGAGCGGGTGGCTGGACTCTGGAAACCCCGTGCAATAACAGCGATTGTGTGTGTTGGTGGAGGTGCCGGGTCCTCTAAGAGCGGGCGGCTGGGCTCTGGAAACCCCGTGCAATAACAGCGATTGTCTGTGTTGGTGGAGGTGCCGTGTCCTCTAAGAGCGGGCGGCTGGGCTCTGGGAACCCCGTGCAATAACAGCGATTGTGTGTGTTGGTGGGGGTGCCGGGTCCTCTAAGAGCGGGTGGCTGGACTCTGGAAACCTTGTGCAATAACAGCGATTGTCTGTGTTGGTGGAGGTGCCGTTTCCTCTAAGAGCGGGCGGCTGGGCCCTGGAAACCCCGTGCAATAACAGCGATTGTCTGTGTTGGTGGATGTGCCGTGTCCTCTAAGAGCGGGCGGCTGGGCTCTGGAAACCCCGTGCAATAACAGCGATTGTCTGTGTTGGTGGAGGTGCCGTGTCCACTAAGAGCGGGCGGCTGGGCCCTGGAAACCCCGTGCAATAACAGCGATTGTCTGTGTTGGTGGGGGTGCCGGGTCCACTAAGAGCGGGCGGCTGGGCTCTGGAAGCCCCGTGCAATAACATCGATTGTGTGTGTTGGTGGAGGTGCCGGGTCCTCTAAGAGCGGGCGGCTGGGCTCTGGAAACCCCGTGCAATAACAGCGATTGTCTGTGTTGGTGGAGGTGCCGTGTCCTCTAAGAGCGGGCGGCTGGGCTCTGGAAACCCCGTGCAATAACAGCGATTGTCTGTGTTGGTGGAGGTGCCGTGTCCTCTAAGAGCGGGTGGCTGGGCTCTGGAAACCCCGTGCAATAACAGCGATTGTCCGTGTTGGTGGAGGTGCCGTGTCCTCTAAGAGCGGGCGGCTGGGCTCTGGAAACCTTGTGCAATAACAGCGATTGTCTGTATTGGTGGAGGTGCCGGGTCCTCTAAGAGCGGGTGGCTGGACTCTGGAAACCTTGTGCAATAACAGCGATTGTGTGTGTTGGTGGAGGTGCCGGGTCCTCTAAGAGCGGGTGGCTGGACTCTGGAAACCCTGTGCAATAACAGCGATTGTGTGTGTTGGTGGAGGTGCCGTGTCCTCTAAGAGCGGGCGGCTGGGCCCTGGAAACCCCGTGCAATAACAGCGATTGTCTGTGTTGGTGGAGGTGCCGTGTCCACTAAGAGCGGGCGGCTGGGCTCTTATAACCCCGTGCAATAACAGCGATTGTCTGTGTTGGTGGGGGTGCCGGGTCCTCTAAGAGCGGGCGGCTGGGCTCTGGAAACCCCGTGCAATAACAGCGATTGTGTGTGTTGGTGGAGGTGCCAGGCTGGGACAGATGGGCTCTGAGAACCACGCTAGCATGCATGCAATAATACACTCAAGAGGGGCTAATATGCAAATCAAACAGAGACAACTGTGACGAGTGGTTAACACACTGAACCGTCATTCAGGAGTCCGGGGTTCAATTCCCGCCATGGTCGACCATCCTGTGAGAGGTTTTTCGTAGTTTCTCTCCTTCGTTCAAGTAATTACTGGGATAGTTCCTTAACAACAGGCCACGACCGACTCCTTCCCACTAAATCCAAAAAACCTTATAAGATAACATTCCATCTCACCATCTCATCATCTCATATATCATCCACCGACGCCAATAGATCGTAGTAATGAGTAGAATGCGTCGTTGAATCCAGTATAGATGGACAAATACATGAATGCATCATAGTTTTGTATCTAAACCCCAAGTTATAGGTCATAACGAGCGGCTCACGGCGGGAATCGAACCAAGCCCTCCGAAAGATGTATCTCGGATTTATTATAACCACCTCTAAGTATGAATGTAATTCACCAAGTAAAGGCCTACCAACCGATCAACTAATATCTATCAATTAATCATCATACCAAGGCACGAAAACAGCATACGTAACCAAGGGTGATACAAGTTGATTCGCTAACCATCAGTTAGTAGATCTAATTAAACAGACTCCGAGGAATAACGGCCCAGTAGTTCTGTATGCCCTTACCCATAATGAACCACTTGATAAGACGTGCATGCCGGGTTAGCTAGCTCCAAGAGACCGGGACATGCATTGGTTACTCTTCACTCTAGAGGTCAACCATGCCAACCATGACAACATGACAACATGATAACATGACAACATGATAACATGACAACATGACAACATGATAACATGATAACATGACAACATGACAACATGATAACATGACAACATGACAACATGATAACATGACAACATGACAACATGATAACATGACAACATGATAACATGACAACATGACAACATGATAACATGACAACATGATAACATGACAACATGACAACATGACAACATGATAACATGACAACATGATAACATGACAACATGATAACATGACAACATGATAACATGACAACATGATAACATGACAACATGATAACATGATAACATGACAACATGATAACATGATAACATGACAACATGATAACATGACAACATGACAACATGATAACATGACAACATGACAACATGACAACATGATAACATGACAACATGATAACATGACAACATGATAACATGACAACATGATAACATGACAACATGATAACATGATAACATGACAACATGATAACATGACAACATGATAACATGACAACATGATAACATGACAACATGACAACATGATAACATGACAACATGATAACATGACAACATGATAACATGATAGCATGATAACATGACAACATGATAACATGACAACATGATAACATGACAACATGACAACATGACAACATGACAACATGATAACATGACAACATGATAACATGACAACATGACAACATGATAACATGATAACATGATAACATGATAACATGATAACATGATAACATGACAACATGATAACATGACAACATGATAACATGACAACATGATAACATGACAACATGACAACATGATAACATGACAACATGATAACATGACAACATGACAACATGACAACATGATAACATGACAACATGATAACATGACAACATGATAACATGACAACATGATAACATGACAACATGATAACATGACAACATGATAACATGACAACATGACAACATGACAACATGATAACATGACAACATGACAACATGATAACATGACAACATGATAACATGACAACATGACAACATGACAACATGATAACATGATAACATGATAACATGACAACATGACAACATGATAACATGACAACATGATAACATGACAACATGATAACATGATAACATGATAACATGATAACATGACAACATGATAACATGACAACATGATAACGTGACAACATGACAACATGACAACATGATAACATGATAACATGATAACATGATAACATGATAACATGACAACATGACAACATGACAACATGATAACATGACAACATGATAACATGATAACATGACAACATGACAACATGACAACATGACAACATGACAACATGATAACATGACAACATGATAACATGATAACATGACAACATGATAACATGACAACATGATAACATGACAACATGATAACATGACAACATGATAACATGATAACATGACAACATGATAACATGACAACATGATAACATGACAACATGATAACATGACAACATGACAACATGACAACATGACAACATGACAACATGACAACATGACAACATGATAACAGATTCACGGTCTCTTGGACTGAATGATTCATCACATGTCGATGCCCACCTCATGAACAGTGGTATACGACCATGAAGTTGTATTGTTATGGAGGCCCAACTTGGCGACAAGCCATGTACTTCCGGTTACTCCCAAACGGCGGCCATGTTCCTAATTCAACTGCCAGTTGGAGCTACTCCCACGTTGGCAATTCATCAAGGCCTTCTTTAGCATTACATATTAGGTAATGATATATAAGGCCTTGAGTAATGATATAGAAGACCTTTAGTAATGATATGGAAGGCCTTGAGTAATGATATAGAAGGCCTTGAGTAATGATATAGAAGGATTTGAGTAATGATATAGAAGGCCTTGAGTAATGATATAGAAGACCTTTAGTAATGATATGGAAGGCCTTGAGTAATGATATAGAAGGCCTTGAGTAATGATATAGAAGACCTTTAGTAATGATATGGAAGGCCTTGAGTAATGATATAAAAGGCCTTTAGTAATGATATGGAAGGCCTTGAGTAATGATATAGAAGGCTTTGAGTAATGATATAAAAGGCCTTGAGTAATGATATAAAAGGCCTTTAGTAATGATATGAAAGGCCTTGAGTAATGATATAGAAGGCCTTGAGTAATGATATAGAAGGCCTTTAGTAATGATATGAAAGGCCTTGAGTAATGATATAGAAGGCCTTGAGTAATTGATGAGCGTAGCGAAGTCTCCATCCCACTCTTATAGGGCTTTGTCTGTGTGTTTTTTTTTTTTTTGTAAGCACTCCACAGGTCGCAAGGGTTGACTGATCAACATGAAACTTTTTTGTACACGCATAACTCATCCAACTTAGAACTGTATAGTTTTCGGGATGAATCGGTCGGACCGATTTTGAGAATCATCATCTCAAAGTTTCTAAAAACCCCATAAGATTTGGCTGGGCAGAAAATGTTGAAAAATAAAATCTCTCCAAATGGAATGAAATTCTCTCTAAATGTGTATACATGGATCTTACACATTATTACGATTTTTTAAGCAATTCTGATCAGTCGTTTTGAAGAAAAAAAATAAAATGACTGATAATATTCAAAAAATATATCATAAAAATTGTGACAGAATTGAGTTGTCGAGATTCACTGCTTTCTAGATTCAAGAGTTGACCAACAATTAAGTATTTTTTATATGCGTCAAGGTGTGTAGAACACCAGAGTCAATGAAGTGGCAAGAGTAGAACTACTTTAACGACTTTAATAGCTTATTCAGATATCAAGGTGTGTAGACTACCAGAGTCGATAAAGTAGCAAGGGTAGAACTACTTTAAGGACTTTTATACCTTATTGAGATATCTCGCTCATCTTACAACGCATATTTCGCGTTTGACTAGTGATTTAAAAGGCCTTTAGTAATGATATGGAAGGCCTCGAGTAATGATATAGAAGGCCTTGAGTAATGATATAGAAGGCCTTGAGTAATGATATAGAAGGCCTTGAGTAATGATATGATAGGCCTTGAGTAATGATATAGAAGGCCTTGAGTAATGATATAGAAGGCCTTGAGTAATGATATAGAAGGCCTTGAGTAATGATATAGAAGGCCTTGAGTAATGATATAGAAGGCCTTGAGTAATGATATAGAAGGCCTTGAGTAATGATATAGAAGGCCTCGAGTAATGATATAGAAGGCCTTGAGTAATGATATAGAAGGCCTTGAGTAATGATATAGAAGGCCTTGAGTAATGATATAGAAGGCCTTGAGTAATGATATAGAAGGCCTCGAGTAATGATATAGAAGGCCTTGAGTAATGATATAGAAGGCCTTGAGTAATGATATAGAAGGCCTTGAGTAATGATATAGAAGGCCTTGAGTAATGATATAGAAGGCCTCGAGTAATGATATAGAAGGCCTTGAGTAATGATATAGAAGGCCTTGAGTAATGATATAGAAGGCCTTGAGTAATGATATAGAAGGCCTTGAGTAATGATATAGAAGGCCTTGAGTAATGATATAGAAGGCCTTGAGTAATGATATAGAAGGCCTCGAGTAATGATATAGAAGGCCTTGAGTAATGATATAGAAGGCCTTGAGTAATGATATAGAAGGCCTTGAGTAATGATATGGAAGGCCTTGAGTAATGATATAGAAGGCCTCGAGTAATGATATAGAAGGCCTTGAGTAATGATATGGAAGGCCTCGAGTAATGATATAGAAGGCCTTGAGTAATGATATAGAAGGCCTTGAGTAATGATATAGAAGGCCTTGAGTAATGATATAGAAGGCCTTGAGTAATGATATAGAAGGTCTTGAGTAATGATATAGAAGGCCTTCTGTAATGATATGGAAGGCCTTGAGTAATGATATAGAAGGCCTTGAGTAGTGATATAGAAGGCCTTGAGTAATGATATGGAAGGCCTTGAGTAATGATATAGAAGGCCTTGAGTAATGATATAGAAGGCCTTGAGTAATGATATGGAAGGCCTTGAGTAATGATATAGAAGGCCTCGAGTAATGATATAGAAGGCCTTGAGTAATGATATGGAAGGCCTCGAGTAATGATATAGAAGGCCTTGAGTAATGATATAGAAGGCCTTGAGTAATGATATAGAAGGCCTTGAGTAATGATATAGAAGGCCTTGAGTAATGATATAGAAGGCCTTGAGTAATGATATAGAAGGCCTCTAGTAATGATATGGAAGGCCTTGAGTAATGATATAGAAGGCCTTGAGTAATGATATAGAAGGTCTTGAGTAATGATATAGAAGGCCTTCTGTAATGATATGGAAGGCCTTGAGTAATGATATAGAAGGCCTTGAGTAGTGATATAGAAGGCCTTGAGTAATGATATGGAAGGCCTTGAGTAATGATATAGAAGGCCTTGAGTAGTGATATAGAAGGCCTTGAGTAATGATATGGAAGGCCTTGAGTAATGATATAGAAGGCCTTGAGTAATGATATAGAAGGATTTGAGTAATGATATAGAAGGCCTTCAGTAATGATATGGAAGGCCTTTAGTAATGATATAGAAGGCCTTGAGTAATGATATGAAAGGCCTTGAGTAATGATATAGAAGGCCTTGAGTAATGATATAGAAGGCCTTGAGTAATGATATAGAAGGCCTTGAGTAATGATATAGAAGGCCTTGAGTAATGATATAGATGGCCTTGAGTAATGATATATATGGCCTTGAGTAATGATATAGAAGGCTGTCATTTCAGTTACTGAATATAAAACAAATTTCTGTAGGCCCACACCTGACAACAATCAATTTGAACTGGGAATATAACCGCCGTTACGTACTATTTAATGTGATCACGTGGGTTTAACACGGAGTTATACCTCCATAACAATAAGACGCCATGATGTGATTGTGTGCTAACAACAGTGGAAATACACAGAAACCAGACATGTTGCCATGACAGGTAGCTCTCCCAGCCTCTTGGAGCTAGCCCTAGCACGACATTTATCAGGTACGGGTCCTGGTGTTCACCTACCATCAACCACTGACTATATCCAACACATAATACCGTCTAATCCATTGCATTTAATCTGTCCACTCCCGGGGGCTCAGTGTTCACCGCGCCGCGATCTTCCCTGATCTCCCTCTCGCGCGGCGGTATCATCTCATTATCCCGGCCGGAGGGGGGGGGGGGGAGGGGGGGAGGAGCTCGCTGATAGGTGACCCTCCCCCGGTCGTCGCCATGACGACACATCCGGGGCCGCTGTTGCCATGGCGACGTCGGGGCACACGGCGACACAACATGGCCGTGTGACAACCTCCCCCCCCCCCCCCCCCCCGACATCGACCACCAGCTGAGGGGGGGATGGACGCGTTGTCGACGGTTGAGAGCCTCGTTTTGACTTGGACGGTCAATTGTCGTGGATACGGGTTGTGTACTGTCCCCGAATTACTCAACTGCTGGTGGGGTTAACAATAAGCTCTTCCTTCTCCAGGGTGTCTACAAGACTGGAAAACCTGGAAAAGTCGGGGAATTTTGTTTTTTTCTGTAATTTTACTCAAAATGTTGAAAAATCAAAATTTCATTAATTAAATACCATATTTAGTTGCTGCAAATACAAGTTCACAATTTAAAAGAATAATTCTTCGATGGTTTTGCTTTGCCTGATTTTTAAACTTCCCGCCTCTACCTGACTTGAAACCGACTATAAAACCGAAATTGAATTTGTGAACATTTTTTCATGTATTATAATCGACGGGAAAGCCAAATTTGCAGACTGAATCATTGCATTCTTCATTTGCAGACTGAATCATTGCATTCTTCATTTGCAGACTGAATCATTGCATTCTTCATTTGCAGACTGAATCATTGCATTCTTCATTTGCAGACTGAATCATTGCATTCTTCATTTGCAGACTGAATCATTGCATTCTTCATTTGCAGACTGAATCATTGCATTCTTCATTTGCAGACTGAATCATTGCATTCTTCATTTGCAGACTGAATCATTGCATTCTTCATTTGCAGACTGAATCATTGCATTCTTCATTTGCAGACTGAATCATTGCATTCTTCATTTGCAGAATCAATCGGTCGATTAGATTCTGAGAAATATCATGTCAAAGTTTTTAAAACCCCCATAAGATTAGGCTGGGTGAGAAAATTTGAAAAAATGAAATCTCTCCGAAAAAAATGAAATTTTCTCTCAGTGTTCAAACATGAATCATACACATGACCACCATTTTGTAAGCAATTCGAACCAGCCGTTTCGAAGAAAAAATTAAAATAACTGTTTTTAGACATCAAATATATGGAAATGAGCCAAGATTCACTGCTTCCTAGACTCGATATTTGCCCGAGAATCAACTATTCTTTATATTCGTCAAGGTGTGTAGAATACCAGAGAGGATGAAGTAGCAATTAAATGAAGGACAAAGTGTGCAGAATACCCGAGTCGATAAAGTAGCAATTGGATGAAGGACAAAGTGTGTAGAATACCCGAGTCGATAAAGTAGCAATTGAATGAAGGACAAAGTGTGTAGAATACCAGAGTCGATAAAGTAGCAATTGAATGAAGTACGAAGTGTGTAGAATACCAGAGTCGATAAAGTAGCAATTGAATGAAGGACAAAGTGTGTAGAATACCAGAGTCGATGAAGTAGCAAATGTAGGACTGTTATTATCCCTTATTCAGATATCTCGCTCATCTTAGAACGCATATTTCGCGTTTGCCTAGTCTATATTTCTCTACTCAATGCTTCGGGCCAATAGTTTTCAGGCAATTCCCCAAACAACATTTCCATCCAACAATTTGTTCACCTAGAATTGTTATTCGACATTTACATTTAATAATCTCATTCAAATATCGATTCTCAACAGTTTTAACGAATCTGTTTCAACTGTCAATCAATGTGTTTCTAAGCGCGTTAAGACTGAGACTAAAACTAAAACACTTTCCCATCTCTCGTATGGAAGTATACGAAGTACTACCAAAACTTGTTCACCCTTGATTATAGCTGAAATGTTGTTTCATGAAGTAGAAGCAGCAAGTTTGCCGTGTTATAATTACTTGACTTGACTATCAAGTTGCCCCCCCCCCCCCTGTTGCTACTCGCGCTCAGCCTGGTGGCCGGCTCCTCAACTGAGCAGCGCAAGAAAGGCTCGATGCTGTTTTAGCAGTTGCCTATTGCCACAGCAACTAGCTAGCCCCTTGGAGCAGGTATTGTTTCTCAAGTGTGGGGATCAACCGACTCAAATCTTTCAGTGGTTCATCAGTTAGAGTTGAGGGGCGGATTTCAAACTTGACTTTTAAATGTCTTCGAAATTGTCAACTGTTATATATATATATATATATATATATATATATATATATATATATATATATATATATATATATATATATATTTATATATATATATATAACTTGACTCAAACTCTCACGATTCATATTTGCATAAATTAAGTGAAACTGGGCTGTTTTTTAATCGTGATAAATTTATTTAAACTGACCAACGTTTCAACGAGATTGGTCTCGTCCTCATCAGGGTCCAAACTCTACCATATATAATATAAATAATATATAAATAAACTAGATTAAGTTTCACTTAATTTATGCATATATATATATATATATATATATATATATATATATATATATATATATATATATATATTTATTTATTGGGTTTTAACGACGCACTATACTGATGGCTACGATCTATTGGCGTCGGTGGATGATGAATGAGATGATGGGATGATGAGATGAAAGGTTATTTTATCAGTTGTTTTTGAATGGTGGGAAGGAGTCGGTCGTGGCCTGTTGTTAAGGAACCATCTCAGTATCAACCTGAACGACAGAGGGAAACCACGAAAAAAAACTGTCAGGATGGTCGACCATAGCGGGAATCGAACCCAGGTCTCCCGAATGACTGTTCAGTGTGTT
>CAXFZR010000301.1:0-5000 GCA_964007535.1 Brachyptera risi
TATTATATATATATATATATATATATATATATATATATATATATATTATTTGTACCTATTGTACCTCGTGGGTTTCACGAGTGATTGTATGACTCTCATCGTGGAGAGGTGAGATTGGATGGTGAGAAGTAAGCGGTCGTGGCCTATATTGTGGAAATCATCTCGTCATCAGCCTAGACCACAGAGGGACCACGAAAAATCCTTGTAAAGATGGGTGGTGGCGGGGATCGAACCAGGTCCGATATGTCTTTTTACCTCTCAGGTCACATGAAGCGAGTGCGTTAACCACTCAGCTACATGCGCCGGTATATATATATATATATATATATATATATATATATATATATATATATATATATAAATATATATATAAATATATATATATACAATTATATATATAAATATATATATATATATATATATATATATATATATATATATATATATATATATATATATATATATATATATACAATTATATATATATATATATATATATATATATATATATATATATATATATATATATATATATATATATATATATATATATATATATATGTAAGTCACCATACTATATTACATGTAACATCATATAGGCCCTACAATGTAACATGTGACAGCAGTAAACAGCATGCAGAAGCTGTATATAGCTAGGTGATAATGAGCATTAGGTATGATGGCCCCATATGTGTGCGGGTGTGTGTAGTGAGGGGGAGAGTATATGTACGACCGGGCAAGCAATATAACAGCAATCACTCGGGACACAAAGACAGGGAGTGATAGAGAAATAGTGTACGTGTATGTGTGTGTGTGTGTGTGTGTGTGTGTGAGAGAGAGAGAGAGAGAGAGAGAAAGAGACGGAGGAAAACTGTTATCAGCAATAGCCAGCACGTGGACATATAGAAGGGGGGGGGTGAGAGGGGGGTTGGAGAGGGGGGAGAGGGGGGGGTTAAAGGGGATGAGGGAGGGGGATTGGGGAAGTGCAATCGACCCAGCCACCCCAAAAAGTACATCAGGGGAGCACAAAAGTTCGAGGCATGCGACCCGCCTATTTATGTCAAATAAATTGAAGAAAATTAAAGATAAAAAAGGGTGTTTTTACCGGTTTCTATATATATGGTATGCTCCTCTCCGTTCCTATCCCCTACGTTAAAAACCTAATAAATTTAATGCTACGTACACAAACTGACCAAAAATGCTTTTTAAAAACGGATATCAGATTAGCCATAATATAAATTAGAATATGCATGAATGAGAATTATTCACAGTTTTATTTATGCCTCTTTGGAACTGAGAAAAAATGTTTTTGAATCAATGTTCGAGTTGTATATGCATGAATAATTGCTATCACTTTCATACTGAAAATATGCGAGACTGTTTCAATACAGAATCATTGTTGCATCCTCAACACCGTGAGTGACTATTCATTGACGGATATTCAATCAATCGATTCAATTTTTAAACTTTTTACTCACATAAAAACAAAATACATGATTAGGAAATAAGAATATACATTTAGTTTGGTGAAGCCCGCGTAAGGAAAATTCATTTTGTGCGAGCTAATCAACAGAGAAGAACAGTTATGTGAATAATTCCAAACAGTAAAACGTTAACGAATTGAAATCAATAATGCCATAATGGTTATTTTAGGGTCATCGTTTAAATTCTGTATAATGTTCAGCGGATGTTCTATCGAAAGAAACAACATATGAAAAAAAAAATATATATATAAACTCACAATTATCAACAGTACTATATACTTTTCATGAATTGAAACAAAAATTGACTGGATTGAATTATTCCTCCAGTGATACATGATTTGAACAAATGACTATTACCAATGTATCTAATTTCAATGAGAACTTGATTGTAGGCCTCACCAACGTGTTGTCCTATCCTATCATTTCCTTTTTCCGATGAATTTCTAAATAATAAGTTATAGAGAGAGAGCAACTCCTTGTTTTACATATTGTAGATGATGTAACCTAATTTTGATTTTTATATGTATTAATATGAAAAAAAATCATAGATAAGGGCATTTCTCCTATAAAATTGCCTCACGTCTAGCACCTTGGTATATAGTCTGGCGGTTGGACGTTTGTGAAGGAGGTAGTTCGAGTTAGATGGTCGACATAATGTTTTTTCACTTGTATTCATTGAACATCTCAGCTAAAGTCCATATCAAGGAGAGCTGAGTCTGACGTCAGAGCTTTTTTCCCAGCCATGTTTTCCCCACTACTCGCTTCGTTGAGGCGAAAGATCAGAACTTCGTCGAAGGGATCGTAGATGAAAAGATGCATCGCCTGAAGCAAGGGGACAATAGAAATTGACTGAAATCGTCATTAAAGAATTTCGATTATTATATTCAGAAGATTCGTATTGAAAATAAAAATCCAGGCAATTTACTTCATACTGTAGAAAATTCACTTAGATGTAGCCAAAATACGGCGATATGTTAGTGAGGGTGTTTTCCATCTCCCTACAAGAATTGCTGTATTTTAGCTGCATATGATTGAATTTCACACAGTAAAAAGGTAAATTACTCAGATTTTTATTCTCAAAGCATATCGTCTGAATATAATAATCTAAATTCTCTGATGACGATTTCAATTCATTTCTCTAATGGTCATTCAACTTATATTGTCCCCTCGCTTTAGACAATGCATTCTTTCATCTATGATCCCTTCGATGAAGTTGTGACCTTTCACCAATGAAACTAGTAGTGGGTGTAACTTGATTGGGAAAAAAAGCTATGACGTCAGACTCATCTCTTCTTAAGATGGATTTCAGCTGATACAGTCATCGCACTGTGCATACATCATCTGGCTAATTAAGGTACCGTGGACAAGTAGGTTCACCCCGCTACCTAGCACTAGCCGAATACTCTGCTTAAGTACTAAATGTTCATGACTGTATGAGTGAGGACTCAATACTTAAGGCACCCCAGTCTCCATAGAGCAAAAAGTTCCCACCAGGGTGATTATTTGTAAATATGTTGTAAATGTCTATTATGGATATACAACATCTTGGAAGATACTTCTCTGCAGGGTGTGAAGCAGTTTCACAACAATACGTTCATCCGGTAAGCCACTATACGATTGTTCATGCTTCAATTGACACTGAAAATGGTCACAAAACATGCATTTTGTGTTATATACATGATTGGATCGCTTCTTGTGAAATTTTATCGTTCATGGTATCGATGTGTTCGTCAAGCCTTTGGACTTGACAAAAAACAGTTCAACCATACGCGCTTGGCATACAAAACCAGGGAAGTCACGCTATATTTTGTTGTGAATCAAGGTAACAGAAACTATTCATTTGTGTCAAAATGGTCATAGTTATACTGGCAAAATTTGTTTCATCTAATACAGGAAGATTTTCTCAACCAATGTAGCACAATCGCCAACTTCATGTCAATATCTACTTGGTTTTATTGTATGTAACGGTTCAACGTATTTTTCACGCAGTTTTTTCTATAATTCTCTCAAAATTTCCAACTTTTGTTTCCATTTTTGATTCTCAATATACTATTCCAACATTTATACATCACCAAATAACAAAAAATTTGATACTTCTTTTGGGCGTGTTCCCCTCAATGTTATATTCAGCTAGCTTGCAGCCCTTCTCACACACCTCAATGCCCTCTGTTGTGACATGCTATACGTCACGCGAGTAGTGAGTATCATGCATTGATGGTGCTAGCGTACCGCCTAAGTACAATGAAAGATCAATTTTGATGAGTAGGGCCTATTGCTTCGTCTCATTGAGAAAGTTTTGTATCAACATGTTTTATTTATCATTATCTATAACAATCAATATTGGATATTCATACAAAAGTAGATATGATACCATCGAGATACAGCTTATCATGTTTGAAAAAATATATATTGGAAAGAATAGTACAATTGATGTGATGAATAAATGAGGAGAAAGATGATAGGCCTACTATTACTGAATACGATGAGTTGAATAAAGATACATGTTCGAATACTACTGGGAACAATGATCATCGTTAGATGGGAATAGCTGTTATTTGGTGTGTGAATGAGCTGGTGTTGGGATTAATTATGTTCACAAAATCGAATGTCTTATGCGGGACTCGAAACCACGCCCAACATCATGACATTTTCTGATGCAGATATTCAGTGAACTCAGCCAGAGTGTCGAATGTTCCAAGAGCCCTAATAAACTGAGACTTTTTCGTTTGCTTGTAATTGTACCCATTTGTATCAATATCGTATTCATCAAGCCATAGGTTGGACAAGCAATATGTCAACAGTTATTTTCAAAGTTTAACAATGTTGAATAACTTCTGATTTGATCATTTCCCATATTTTTCGTTGAAATTGTTCTGCCAACTCTGACTGAATATTCGAAAAATTGTTTATTCTGATGATTTTGAAATTTGTCTGTTGAAAAGAATATTTTCGAAATATTCAATTTATGTAATTGGTACACTTCTTTATTGAAAATGTGTTGAACGTTTGTGTTGTGGACCCTAATTTTGTCGATCCTTTCATGAAAATATTGAAGAAATTCGGACTCCATTCTGATAATGTGGGAACATTTAAATTGTTGATCTATACAAACGCTTTTGAAACTCCATATCTATTTCTATTAAAAGAACCTTCGAATGGACGCTTGAAATTAACAAAAGAATCACTCGCAATTCATACTTGAAATACCTTGGATCTTGATTAATATTCATTGAATTATAATGGAAATGACACATTCGACATGTATTTATTGGTGGTGGTGACTTCGGCAGTTGTTTCGGCACGGCACCTCCACCAAAAGTGGATTGTACAGCGTGATAAATATATATATATATATAATATATATATATATATATATATATATATATATATATATATATATATATATATATATATATATATATATGTATATATATATATATATATATATATATATATATATATATATATATATGTGTATATATATATATATATATATATATATATATATATATATAA
>CAXFZR010000301.1:10000-14417 GCA_964007535.1 Brachyptera risi
TCATAATGAAGCTTAACTTGTAGTTTCATGCAACAATTTCGAGGAGTTTCAACCATACCACTTCATACTGACTTGTTTCGAATAAGATTTGAGAGGGAAGAAGAATATGAAAATCACTCTCTTCATCATGAATTCAGAAGTAAATATAAACTTCGTACCCTCAAATTACGGAAACAAAACTCTCATTTTCTTGGAAAACTTTTTCACAGGTGGAATTTATGAATGTCGAATTCTCAACTCCAATCAATTTCACACGCAAATACTTCGCAAGAAGATGAATCCGGCAGAATGTATAGGCTTATTCTCTAATTCTGATGCAACAATTTTGTATATACGGTGTTAAATACGTAAGCTACCAGCAACACTGTGTATAGAGTGTTGTTATATACAGTATGCGTCCGTCTCACCCTGTACTTCATATATAAGCTAACTTCCGCTCTGTTTTTACAAAATTTAATCAAGTTTTTCGCTCGTTAAATTCTTCAACTTCCCGTTTTAATAACGCAATTAAAGATTCTCTCTCATAAACACCCTCTTTCTTCCCCCCGCCCCCCCCCCCCCCCCTCTCTCCACGAAATCTTTGTTGTGATCGCACAATAGAGTATTCCAATATTCCAAATATTCCGAAGAGCATATCGTAGTATACGAACTCGTAAAAAATCGAATTTAATGTATACAATGACTGTGCAAAATGTGAACTTATTTTAAAGATCCAAAAGTAGGCCTAGTATATACTTTCCAAAATACAAGACGGTTGATGTTGAATATCATAGCCTATCGTTGTATGAGTAATGGGGTGTTATGATTCATCTTTTGATTCCATATGTTTGCTTCGTAATACGTACTGAATATCGGAAGTAGAGATGAAAATTCTACTGAATATGTAGGTGACATTTTCAAAGAACTGAAAAATCTGTACGATAGAGATCACTTTTTTCATCAACATCGAAATCGCGATATACCCTCATTTTTTCTCGATTGGCTGAGGGTGAAGTGAATTGGTAAGACCGTTCTGGAGGTTAGTTTAAGATTTTGAGGCGTTATTGTCAACAAATGGATAAAACAATATTACTATAGACTACTTTGAATAAAAAATGATGTACTTTAACATCACGACTGCGCTGTCATTGTAGCAATAGAGATCACAATTACAGAACCATACAATAGATTATTGTACCATTTTCCAATTTTTTCAATATTTATGGAGGGTGAAATTCGATATTTTCAAAATGAATTTGAACATACGGTATGGAGCGCAATATGTATACAGTGTGCAATAATTATGCATCTCCTTGTCATTGAGTTGATGTTTTGCAATTATTACGAATTTTCTACAACCCGTATATTCGATAGTAGTATGCTTGTATACACGAAAGATGAGGGTTCCGGGCGACTTTTTCCCAATCCCACACCACAGCGCACGAGTAGTTTGTTTCTTCATCTTTCGCGGATACAAAAATAGTGAATCGTAATTTTTTAGTGGATTCCGTGACAAAGAATTCGTTATTCACTCCGAAGAACCAGCAATATGACATCATATTTGACTTTCAGAACGTTTTTCATACTCCATTCTTCTAGTGGATAAGTCTGTACAATGGTGAGCTCTACAAATAATGCCTCAATAGATTCTCCTGACATGTTCAACAAATTGTTCATAGTTCACTCTCGATAAATCACTCAATATTCTGAACCAATTATATGTAAATTTCGTTACACAATAGAAGAAGTGAGCGTATTCATATCTGTGACTGACCAATTTAAGTCTATATGATGAGTTCACTTTCTATAGACGAAATTTTCTGAATTTTCAATCTTCTATTCGTGAAAATGTATGGCTATACAGATCAAAGATTTGAGCCATGTTCCCACTATATGAACGCATTTGATTGAAATCTGAGCCCATTCGAATAATTTCTGGAGAAGAATTATGCGAATATAACATATAAATGATAGAATAGGAATAACGATGGAAATAATCTTAATGATATAAATGAATGAATAAATAATAATAGAAAATGAAAAATTGTGGTACACGACTTATCGCAGATGATTGCATTTCATACACACCCGTCTCAGCAAAGGAGGATGAAGAGAAACTGCAGAATGCATTCACTGTTCAAAGATGGGTGGAAAAAGATTAAATGAAGCTAAATGCGAGCAAAACTACAATAATTAGTTTCACAAATAAAATAACTCGGAATACCCAATATGCTCTCAATGGAGAAATGATTATCAAGTCAAAAACATGTAAATATCTGGGGGTCACGCTGGAAGTTTATTCAAAATGGAATAGCCATATAACAAAAATGGTAGCTAATGCAAAACGTGAGCTTCATTTCTTGATGAGAAACCTTGAATGTAGTTCGCCTGGGACAAAAGAGCATGCATATAAGTGTCTTGTCCGACCTCTAGTGGAGTACTGCGGTAGTGTCTGACACCCATACTCTTGAGTCTGAACAACAAATGAGAATCATAGATAGTGTACAAAATAATGCAATGTGGTACGTACTGAACCACGGCCGTATCTGAAATAAGCAAAAGAAATATCCAAACCTCAGTGTAAGTGATACAGAAAATAACAACAAAGGGGAATCACTATAGCACAAAGAAGGAAACACGCTAGCCTCAAGTGCCTGAGGAAGGCAATTGAATGTCAACCAGCGTGGCTGAAGATAACTGATTTACTTGAGTCACCAACATTTATAGGAAAAAATTACCACGCAGATAAAATAAGATTTCCACGATATAAAGTAAACATTAGGCGTGTTGAGAAGAATAATCAAAGAGTGGAACGAGTAGTCAACACGAAGTTGTACAAATTCTTGCAACCACCGGAAAATCGTCACTGTCTCATCAATTTGTACTCTCGAATTGCAAATAAAAATGACCAAACTAAACAACTATTCTATTCGTTTCCTTAATATAAACAATTCAGTGATGGTGTCAATGGAATGGACAGCCAGCTGATCTATGTAGTATATGTGAGTATATTTCTTTGGAAAACTTTCGACTCTTGAATTTCATAAGGAGTCGAGCAAACAGGTTCGTCATGGCGGCCATGAAGATCGAGAGTTGCTCGTGTGCAGGCCCTGCGCCCTGGCTTCAATCTCTTCTTAAAAGTGTCCTCTTCGTTGTCCAATAGTCGGAATCTCCGTCGCAGGAATGTTTCCATCTACATTCAGCTGTTGACTCTTTTTGATTCGTTCCAAATAAAATGAAGGGACGACCCCTCAAATGAATCAACAGTCAAAGCACAAAGTTTTTCCGAATAATGCTACTTGTCTCCATTCCCTTACACGCTCAAGAAAAACGTTGGCGCTCTGACCTCGCCCACCGCCCGAGAATGATACTCCCACTTGAGTACAGCGGTTTAGTTTCTCAGAACTACGGGTGCTGCATCTTCCACCATCATCATTTCAGGTAGGATGTTATATCCCTTCGTTTTGGACGGAGCCTTAAACTCAGTTAAGCTACTTCCTCTTTCTTGTCTGCCTTCTTCATATATACTCGTTTGGTAGGTTAACTCGATAAGTATCCTCTATGGTAGTATCCTGGTTTATAGGCTGTTGAACACTGCCAGCACTTCTTGGAGGTGTGCCGATCTTTGGGAGACATCAAAATCTTCGCCAGTACTGATTCGTTGTACTTGGCGCATTAGGGACCCAAGCCGAACATCGATCCAGTCTCCTATGTTCTGTATAGAATGACCCGAATGAGATGTCAATGCCTGAGGAAGCTCACTCAATTCATCTGTGCTGTGAATTTCCCCAGCTGGATCTGTATCAGTGATAATATGACCAAGTGACTTACCTTCTGCTTTTCTGATTGTAGAAGTCCGACTGAAGATTTGTTCATCTCTGCTACGATAGCCAAATATATGACATCCCGTATCTTCAATTCACATTACAGCTCATCTCGAACTAACCTAATGTAGTCCTTTCTGATATGAATCGACCCATGCCGAGCACCAAATTTGTGACTTTATACAACTCACAATCTCTCTTGTGATGGAGATCGGCTCAGTGATAACTAGTCACATGTGCAGCGTTCAGGTAGGATGGAGAGTAAAAACTTATATCACGAGGAGAACACTTGCAAGAAAATGGATCTTATATTCAGACTAGAGATTTCAAGACCTTGTATAATTACAATAACTCACAAAAGAATGTCAATCGATCTATCCAGGCCTTTTAATACTTGTAGTAACCAAACTAAGTCCAGTTTCTCTCTCACTAACTCAGTCACTACCATCTGTAATCAACCTCTAGCACAACAGTCACATAACCAGTTTTCAACCTTGCTCATATATCTCTTCAGTCAGAATATTACCAAGGTCAACCACTCTCAGTATGTGGGGCGCAATGATTGCGTTTGCCCTTTGGAGATGGTATCCTCACTTCATATCCCTCTCATGTTG
>CAXFZR010000302.1:0-5000 GCA_964007535.1 Brachyptera risi
AAATTGAATGAGCGTAGCGAAGACTCAATTCCACTGTACTTGAAAAATCGGAAGTGTTTTTTTTTTTTTTTGGTTTTTTGTTCGCGCTCTACAGGTCGTACAAAAATTCATATCATGATGTAACTTGGCACACACATGAACCCCTATCTGACTTGATGCTGTACAGTTTTGAGGCGCGATCGGTTGAACCACTTCTGAGAAAACTTATTCCAAACTTTTCAAAAATCTCATTAGAATAACCAGGAGGAAAACATTCGTGAAAAATATTTCATCTGAGAGAATTCAAATTTTCAGAGAATTTCAATCCGATAATGATACACACTATTCCAAACTTTCAATCAAATCGGATCAGCCGTTTTGATGTAAACAAATATATAATGTTATTTGTGTTAATTATTCAAAGCTATCAAGATACCTATTGAATCAAAACAACAAGTGTCACCACTTGATTGTAAACGATTAAAACAAAGCCTTCTTTAGTATCATATGAATTATTAATGAAAAACAAGATGGCAGTGATGTAATGGTTTGGATCTCAAGGTGTATATATATATAATAACCAATCCAAAGATATAAGTCGATATGTTCCAGCTCATCCATCAACTCGGAAACACATAACGCGTTTGCCTAGTTGTAACTCATCGAAGAGAGCATCGATTAGTTCTTGTTCCACATACGAGTTTCGTCTCTGTCAAAAGTGATTCTCACAAATCTGACTGGCCGAACAACTGACATGGATTCAGTAATTGAACTGATTATGTATTGTGATGGTTTTTTTAATTATTATTCAACTGATTCTTTATATTATCTAGCTCTATATCGATGTATCAGAGTGTCTACATATACAAGATCTATTGATTCATCTCAATTCCGTATCGATCAATCTGAAATCTTGTAATGTATCATTATTTGTTGTATTATTTATTTGATATACTATAATTACTAATTCATTGATAGATCATAAATGATGGCTTACTGCCATACTCAATTGTAATGCTATTTAGTATTTTTAACTTACATTGTGAAATATGTAGATTGTGTATAGATTTCCTCAAGGAATGAACACCACTACTATACAACTACTACTGAAAAAAGAAGCAACCAGGTTTTGTGTGTCAAAGAACTTGAGAAGGAATTGACTTCTCTCTCGTGATAGAGAAACAGTAGTAGAGGGAGAGTTCCACAGACTTCAATTCAATTTCATTATTTTTTTTATTCCGAATGTAAATTACATGGTTATCAAATATTATTACATGAATATATAAAATGCATTACATAGTACATGATCAGTAAATTATAGTGGTAATCTAAAATATTAGTAATTTGAAATACATATGAGATAGGTAATGGAATACCCACATAAGCAGAGCTTGTGTGTGAGAGAGGATATTAATTTTATAGAAGAAGTAAAAATGTTTGATTTCAAGATGGCATGAGAACTTGTTAAGATAGGTTGAAGAAAAAATGTGGATGATGAAGAGCTCTAATTGAATGAGATGAAGGAGGTAACTGGCTTGGGAGGTGTGAATAAATTCAGGTAAATCGGTTTGAGTAAAAACACTGACATCAATGTTTGGTTTGAATAAACTGGAATTGAAAATCCAAATACTGTTGGTGACCCAACTCATTGTTTTATTTGATTTGGATCTCCATATTCGATATCCGAGAAGAAATTGAAAGAGTGTTTTTGATGTGAATAAACCTATGGAAACACTATGGTTGCATGAGAGGAAAATAATGGACGAAACGCCATAAAAAGTAATTATATTTTCCGTTATAAATACAACTTTGAAACGAATTAGCGTATACCAGGGGTGCCCAGCACGTCGATCGCGACGTCTTTTCTAGTCGATCCACTCAATATATTATACAATTCATTAGACGAGCTTTAGCGAGGATTCAATTAGACATACTTAAAAAAATTGGTGTCCGTTTTTATGTTTTTTTTTTTGGGGGGGGGGTTATGTTTTTTTGTCGGTTCTCCACATGTCAAACGGCTACAGCTATCAACTTCAAACTTTTTTCACTATGGTTCCTCATCTAGCTCAGATCTATATAGTTTTGTGGCATCATCGGGTGGTAAATTTTATTTTTATGAATTTCAGAAATTTCAAAAATACCCTTTGGAATAACACGGCGGAAAAAAATTAGGAAATTTTATTTTCAAAATAATTGAAATTTTGTGTGGAGTTGAATAACATCTTCGTACACATTTCTGGAAATTCTCAGCTTGATCGGGTCAGCCATTTCAAAGGAAAAACATGAAATGTGCTGAATTGGTACCACTCGAAGCCGTTTTTACCCATTTATAACTAAAATGTTACCCAATTGGCGAGTTTAGGCAAAAGTTTGGCAAAGAAGTCGACATACTAATACTTTCCGCTCGTCTAACAACGCGTATATAGTGTTTTCCTAGTTATTCGAAATTATTGGAATATCAATGTATATTCAACTTTACAAGAACTTAACCCTATCTCTTTCCACCTGCTATTGGCCCAGCATATTTTTCAAGAATGGTTTTATTTTCAGTTCAGTACTTGTTGTGTTCCCATTCTGTGGAGTGTGATATATATATTCGCCAGATTATCCCAAATTAAAAGATAATATGCAGTGAGAATCGTGAATATACTATTAACCACACATAGAATTGAAAAGCTGTATTGATCAATTTTGTATGATGTGTCATAAGTATAGGTGATTTTTTTATAGGTGGTCTTTTACACACTCACCCCTTAGTTTTAAGGAAAACAACAATTTGGCTTGGTCAATCATGAATATTCTTTTGATAAAGAAGTCGATCTTTCCTCCGGAAAGTCTGGACACCCCTGAGCGTATACCTTTCTTGTTAAGTACTTTCGATGGTGCTTTACATTTTTTCATGAAAATTATTTTCACTTTGCGATGTAATAGCCATTGGCAGTGAAGGCGAAGAATATCCAATTAGTATGGGTTCTACACGCTCGTGCTTTTATGTGTCGAACAATTGGAATATACAACTATATCTTCCTAGGTTGTGGTTCTACCTTGACCGTATACACATGCTCTTCAATGTAACATGTAACATCACACATTCTTAAGGACAAGCGGTTCAGACGATGACGGTGACATTGTTGGATGAGCGAAGCGAAGACTCGATTTCGCCATAACCGAAAAAAAAGTGACTGTTTTTTTTTTGCGCTCCACAGGTCAAACAAAAATTCAAAATCAGATGAAACTTGACATACACAAGTGTCATCATCTAATTCGATACTGTATAGTTTCAAGGCGCAATCGGTTGAAGCACTTCTGAGAAAACTCATTTTGAAGTTTTCAAAAATCCCGTTAGAATAACCTGGAGGAAAATATTCGTGAAATAATTTTCATCCGAGACATTCCAAATTCTTAGGGAATTTCAATATAATAATCATACACATTATCCCGAATTTTCACTCAAATCGAATGAGCCGTTTTGATGTAAACAAATATATAATGTTATTTTTGTGAATCACTCAAAGCTATCAAGATACCAATTGAATCCAAGCCACAGGTGTCACCTCTCAACTGTGAACGATTGAAACAAAGCCTTCTTTATTATCATAGAAATCAATAATGAAAAATAAGATGGCATACTCTTCAATGTAACAAGTAACATCACACATTCTTAGGGACAAGCGGTTCAGACGGTGACATTGTTTAAACATACATCAGAAACAGTTCCCAACCAGCTCACACTTCTACCTATGACTATCAATAACGTAACGGGATAAGCAACATGGCGTAAGTCCTATCCTTTCAACATTAGGCCGTTTTCACCATGATGGGATCAGCGCTTTCGTGTACATTCCTGAGATTCGCAATGTCAAATCAAATCGTACGTATTAGGCTCGTATTTCACTGTATAGTACATAGTTGTATACTTGCATTGTTTCTTATCTTTCTCGTAGATGATGAGTAATTATCCAGTTATCAAATGGTAAATATAGCAGTAGAGCTCTTGACCAGGGGACTAAATGCTTTTACAGACGTAATTTGAATTTAGATTGGCCAATTCAAATTAAATTTATCCCAATATTGTTGAATGCAGTTGGAAAGAGCTGGATTCACAGATTGCATTACATCCATTACTTGTATAGATCAACATACAACAATACCAGCAAATCATCATAACATTTGTAAGGCGGCATTCCTTTGATATACGCATGGTGCGAAAGGAAAGTGTCATGTTGCTTATCCCGTTACGTTATTGATAGTCATAGATTCTACTAATATTACAAGAGATGGGAAATGCGCGCGCAATAGCGTGATGTGAGAAGAATGACATCACTCTATGACAAGGAGAATAAACGATTGGAACATGAAATGATAAATAAATCGGAATGATGTGGTTCTGATCAATTTGAAATGAAGTCATGAACCGCCAGAAAAAAATTCTTATGAAATTTTTGAAAACTTTGAATTGGGTTTTCTCAGAAGTGGTTCAACCGATCGCGCCTCAAAACTATACAGTATCAAATTGGATAAGGATGCCAGGTTTCAACTGTTTCAACTGGTTTCAAAAAGGCAAGTTTGTGTGCCAGGTATCAACTGATTTTGAATTTTTGTCTGACCTGGACCCCTATTCCTGAGATAAATGAGATGTGAGAAAAATAAAAGTGAGTGAGAAAACGATTATGTCACTTAAAATGGTTGGTTGGTGATGGTAAATCGGCCATTTTAGGTGAGATAATCGTTTTCTCACTCACTTTTATCTTCCTCACATCTCATTAATCTCAGGAATACGGGTCCTATGGAGCGCGAGAAAAAAAATTCGGGTATGATGAAATTGAGTCCCTGCTTCTTCGCTCATCCAATGAACTTGAATGATAAAAAACTTACAAATAACTTCACTAAGGCTTAGTATTACCACGGCCAGCTAGTATTCATCTGAGAGTTGATGAAAACAAATAACATAGGTAACCATGGTGATAACAAGTTTGAACTGTCAGATAAAGACTAACTGGCCGTGGTGATACCGCGCCTAA
>CAXFZR010000302.1:10000-13977 GCA_964007535.1 Brachyptera risi
GTAAAATGAGTGGACAAATAGAAATTTCTTCACCTTGAACTTGAAGAGAATACTACTAGAGAATGGAGAAGAATGGGAGAAATGGGAGAATAGAGAGAATGGGAGAAATACTAGAGAATGGGAGAATGATTTACAAATTGATGTTTATATTTGTTGGTGCATGCCATATTCATAAAACCATAGGTAAATTTGTCATTCTCGGTACCGGTACCACACATACATAATTATCCGAGGTTAAGGACAATAACCTGGCCACTAACCCCAACCGAAACAACACCAACCGCTGAAAACTAAATTTGGTAGGCCTACCTAGTAATACAAAATTACCCAACCGAACCATGTTCAGCAATCACTTCCGTCCTACTAGTCCTAGGCCTACATCCCTCCTCTTGGAGCTGAATTCGTGATTTTTTTGTGGTTCAAAATAATTTCTTTGACTCGCAGTTGATGTTATGTAATAATATCAATAGCAAATGTCATGTCAAGCAAATGACATCAGTGATATTAGAGAAGAGTTCTGTCAATGCATTAAAAATATGTGGTTCTATTCTACGCTGCATCACATGTCCAACGATAAGTTACCTGTTAGGCCTAGGTTTCTTTTGAGGCGCTCAACGCCAACGATGAACGTCGTATAGGTCACGCAGTTTTTACGATATCACTGTGAGAAATGAAAAGAGTATTGCGGTAGACCTCTACGTGTATTTCTAGATAGATTGTACGGTAATCTTATCGTTCAACGTACCATCGCTAATTTTTGTCCGATATTCTTGTTTGAGGTGTTTTCTGATGGATCTTGTTTGTATGTATGATGTAGTGTTTGGACTTTTTGTGTTTTGTTTGTTTTAATATGGTTTTTACTCACTTGAAGTTGATGCTTTGTGATCTGACTAAGACGACAAAGGTGGACAGTAGGTTAGGTTAGGGTCAGGTTAGTGTATAAACCTCGCGTATACCGCCGGCAGGCAGAACGGAGCTCATATACTTTAATAAAAATGAAGAAAAAATTGAAAAAAATTGAAAAAAAAATGGCGTGGTACGCTAATCAGTAATTTTACCGATTGTACCCCCAGGTTTTTTGTTTCTGTTTGGCGCGTTTAGCTAAGCAGTATCATTGGGCGTAGAACATCACTCATAAAGGGCCTATAGGCGAAAAAATCCTAGTGCTTACCAGTAAGCAACAAAGAACCTAATAATCTTATCAACAATATAACTTGAACTTTACATCGAATAAAATAAAAACTCTGAAGCAACATCCGAAGTCATTCGATCCCTGCCGCGTTTTGCCGTCCATCTTCGTCCAATATAACAGGCCGCTGTGCTGCAGCGAGCCACCAGCAGTGTCTGCTGTCACTGCTCCGGGACATCGGGCAGCGTTATTAGCAATGCGACACGCGGGTGACGTGTTGTCGAGTGGCTAGCACACTAAACCGTCATTCAGGAGACCGGGTTTTGATTCACGTCGTGGTCAACCATCCTGACAGAGTTTTGACGTAGTTTTCCTCTGTCGTTCAGCTCGATACTGGGATGGTTCCTTCGTATCATCTCATATATCATTCACCGACACCAATAGATCTCAGTCGACAGTAGGCCTAAAGTGCGTTGTTAAACCCAATATAAATAAATACATAATTAGAGATGTAAGAATATAGCATTTATATTTAGGTTCCGTAGCCTATATTCATGTGAAATGTAACAAACTTGACCACGTATACAAATGTACAAACTAATAGTAAACTACTGAAAACCAGAGCTGCAAACTCTAGATCAACAACTACAGAATGGGTACCGCTCTTGTGGACCACAGTATTGTGAACCCTGAAATTCTGTACCCCAAGAAAAGGATAAAGTGGACCCCAGTATAGTTGCGGACACGTTTGAACCAGAAAATTGTACAAATACTTTGCTTTTGTGGTCCCCAATATAGTGGGCCACAAAACTAGAACATGGGGGTCCAGAATATCTTTTCCAAACGACCGAAGTGGTATTGTGGACCCCAATAAACTAATACACTGAGATTTGTCATTGTTGACCCCAATAAACTGAACCCCGATATTGTGGGCCACAAAAGTCTATTAAATGTCGTGTGGATATAGTGGACCACAAACTAGATATACTGTACCCCAAAGCTCGTTAGACATACTGCACCCCGGTATTCTGGTCCCCAATATAGTGGGCCACAAAACTACAACACGGGTGGTCCAGAATATCTTTTCCAAACGACCGAAGTGGTATTGTGGACCCCAATAAACTGATACACAAAGATTTGTCATTGTTAACCCCAATAAACTGATGACAAATCTTTGTGTATCAGTTTATTGGGGTCCACAATACCACTTCGGTCGTTTGGAAAAGATATTCTGGATCCCCATGTTCTAGTTTTGTGGCCCACTATATTGGGGACCAGAATACCGGGGTGCAGTATGTCCAACGAGCTTTGGGGTACAGTATATCTAGTTTGTGGTCCACTATATCCACACGACATTTAATACACTTTTGTGGCCCACAATATCGGGGTCCAGTCTACGGGCTCCCCTACAGAATTATCAACGGAAATGACACGTTCTCTCGGACTTTTCAGTCTGAAGTTAAAAGTTGTCCGAATACCACTTATTTTTGATAGGTATTTGAGGAATGAGGCAACCATCTTTTTCAACTTGACATTTGGTTTCTTCAGCTGATTTTATATTTTGAACACGCTTATCAAAAATGATCATTTGTATGATTTAGCTCAATATGTTGAAAATCGTGACAATTTTCATTAAATAGCTAATGTAGCTAAATAGGCATACTCTGAAAAAGAAATGTATATAGTTAATAATAATGAAATCTAGTATATGATTTTGAATGAATCAAAATACGCCTACCATTAAACACAAGAAATTTATCAAAAATATAGGCCTATATCCTTGTAAATTATTTGGATTTGATAGTCTATTTCATTGAAACTGCTGAAATCCTACGTATCTCGCCCTGATCCCAGGTGATGCGACTGTACATCACATGGTGAGTTGCGTGGTATGTAGAGACATGTACAAATAGCAATTGCTATTGAAGCTATGAAATCTAGAAGTGCTTTTTGACATGTTTTACTGATATTTTTATCATGTTTCAACACGTTTGATGTTGTTGTATCACACCTAATTTTGAAATGGCGACAAAGCGCTACAAACGTCTGAATCCGCTAAGTTTCAACACATTGGCTATATAGACGCTTCATCCGAAATAGAAGCATTGTAGATGCTATTTTTCAAAAAATTATTTTAATTGAGGTGTAAAAGGGTGAAGTTTGTTGAGGAATTTGAAAAAAACTGCAGTTGCAAATGTAGGCGGCAAATGAGGCGTAGATTTAACTCGCTTGTGGAGACTATTTTTCTGAAAATATCAATTGGGGTGTTTCTCTTGTGTGCCTATTGTGCGTGATCTAGTGGTTTTACCGATACTGTACTGTCGTTACGCTACAGAATGTTGTTACGCTACAAAACAATATGTTTCAAAATGATAGATGCACCAAAGTGCTACTTTTCGAATTCTGAATGCGATGTAAAGAAAAGATATGAGCTATGTTTACGTACGTCTAGTGATATGGTTCCCGTGACTCATCGTGATGTAGAAAACATGCGACTGTGTCACTCATATGCAGAGACATGTAAAAATAGCAATTGCTATAAAAGCGACAAAATATGAAAGTGCTTTGAAGCATATTTTTATAGCATTATTTCATGTTTCTACACATTTGTAGTTGTTTGATCATGTTTTTGAAAAGGCGACAAAGCGCTACAAACATCTGAATCTGCTATGTTTCAACGTATTGGCGATATAGACGCTATATGTGGAATAAAAGCATTATATATGCTTTTTTTCTGCAGAATATAACAAATGGGAAGTAAACAGGTGAAGTCAGTTGAGGAATTTCAAAACCCAAAAAGCATCTACCTGCAAATGCAGGCGGCAGAAGAGGCGTAGGTTTAACCCGG
>CAXFZR010000303.1:2500-18702 GCA_964007535.1 Brachyptera risi
ACGCAATTTATATAATCTGAATGGATGCACCCTAGCACCGAAAGCACACGTGGTGCCGCCGTGCTTCGAACTGCTTGACACTGTTATGACAACATATGACAGAAATATTTATATTTTGTGAGGCGAAAAATGAGTGAAATCCGTCGAGTTTTCCGCCGTAGCAAGGAGTTGTCGAAACTGCGTCACTCACATGATAATCGACCACGATTCAAAACCAAAGTATTCCGAGAAATATGGTATAAAAAGTTTATTGAAGAATAACATAATTTAATCGAATCGATTTTAAGAAAACGATTAGTGAAATGAGCGTGCGATCGTGAGTTGAAGGCTCGAACCACCCGCGCGGTAGTGGTGTGAAGTAGGGGGGACGGTCGCTCGGAAACCTTGATCTCTCGTGGTTACAAGTTACTCACAAGAGATGAAGGCTCGAACCACCCGCGCGGTAGTGGTGTGAAGTAGGGGGGACGGTCGCTCGGAACCTTCATTTCACATGAATACTACATACTATACGCTCAATTCAATGCCATGGATAATCTCTGCGAGATAATTGAATGTTCGACACACCCAACCGTCAGTGTTCGATATTAGGGAAAACGATCGATCGTTGGAAACATTAAATCAACGCAGGAAATATCAATGTTAACAACATTATTATAGTTATATAATAATTCTACATTGTAATTCATTTTTTCTTCCGGTTCTTCTCTCATCGTGTCTAAACCTTTGCGCATTTTCTCATTACATCAAACTCCGATCTGAACAAAGATCTGGTATAAGCCACAATCGAGATCAAAAATAGACATGTTTATTAATTTTTTATTTATTTATTTATTTATTCAATCTTCTGCCAGTAGATTTACAATATTCTTTTTACAGGGTGTAAACAGTTTCATATTAAAATATTTGGCACGTCAGGTACATATAACTAGGTACATACATGATACAAAACAAATACAAACATATAATATACACATTAAAATTGAAACAGTTAAAAAAGAAAAGAAAAATAAATGACACAATTTAAAAATATTGAATCAAGTCAAAATTAAAAAATATACTTATGGGAACATCGTAGGTTCATCTCTCCGTAGCTCAATCGATCAAGGCACCGCTTCAGAAATTGATGACACCGTTGAGGGTGGTTTAGTCTCGCATAAAGCATTGTTTTTGTAAACGTCCTTTCACTTATCATCACTTCATTTTTTTTCATTGGGTTTTAACGACGCACTGTAATGATTACTAAGATCTATTGGCGTCGGATGAATGATTAATGAGATGATGGGATGATGAGATGAAGGTTTTTATGGGTAGTGGGAAGGATAGTGGGAAGGAAGCGGTCGTGGCGTACATTGTGGGAACCATCCCGGCGTTAGCCTAGACTACAGAGGGAAACCACGAAAAACCCCTGTAAAGATGGACGGTGGCGGGGATCGAACCAGGTCCGATATGTCCCTTCACCTCCCGGGTCACACGAAGCAAGTGCGCTAACCACTCAGCTACTGTGCCGGTCATCACTTCATTGTTTCATTATACCTGAGATACCTTCACCTCATCATCCCATCATCTCATGATCTTATCATCTCATTAATCATTCATCTGACGCCAATAGATCTAACTTATCGTCACAGTCCGTTCTTGAACCCAACATAAATAAACCATAGTAACAAAAATGAGTGTTGAAAATAACTTGACTTTTTCACCTGTGATTTGCTAAAAGTAGTTGAACTAAAATAAGACCTCATTGTTATTGTTTACGCTAATATACTGCTTGAGAGCTACCACGTTAAAAGCGTATCATCCAATCCTATTATTAAACACAGATCTACTCTTTGTTTACTTTTGTTTTATTTTAAGACTGTTTTCCTACGTTGACTTGACTTGTGGACATACGTTTCCTTGTACATGTAGTACATGTAGGACGTGAGAGACATTCGTTAAACCATTCACTGTCGTCAAACAAACTGTCATCTGTACATAACAAGCGATGATCGTTCGAAATATGTGGTCGTTAAACCAAGATGTGGTCGTCAAGCGTTAAGATTCTCACCTAGAAAACCACTCAAAATAACGTGCTAGGTCTATGTAGCATACCGGCACATGCAGCGTAGTGGTTAAAGCACTTGCTTCATGTGACCCGGGAGGCTGTGGGCATATCGGACCCAGTTTGATCCCCGCTACCGTCCATCTTTACAGGTTTTTTTCGTGGTTTCCCTGTGTAGTCTAGGCTAATGCCGGGATGGTTCCTACAATATAGGGCACGACCGCTTCCTTCCCACTATCCTCCCCATTATTAATAAAACCTTCATCTCATTATCCCATCATCTCATTAATCATTCATCCGACGCCAATATATCTTAGTAATCATTACACTGCGTCGTTCAAACCCAATATAGAAATGAAAAAAATTTCTATATAGCAATGAATAGCTCCAAAACGCTAGGACTTTGATTTGTTCGTTTTTACGGAAAGAGCTACTCACCATGACAACAAGATGAAGTGAGTAGTATTGTATGGTAAGAAATTCACGTTTTCGAAAAAAAGAATACTTAACATTTCGTAGCCCATCTCAAGAGTAGGGCTAGGATTTAGTGCTAACAACAGTGAAAATGCACTTATACCAGACATGTTGCCATGACAGGTAGCTCTTCTAGTAAATATCAACCAATTCAAGTTTCTAGTCTTTTGCAGCTATAGCTTTCACACTAGCACCCAGTTTATCTGGTGAGGGTCCAGCGGTCGTTACACAACCTGCGGTCGTTACACAACCTGCAGTCGTTACACAACCTGCAGTCGTTACACAACCTGCAGTCGTTACACAACCTGCAGTCGTTACACAACCTGCAGTCGTTACACAACCTGCAGTCGTTACACAACCTGCAGTCGTTACACAACCTGCAGTCGTTGAGCAGTTGTTGGTAATAATTGTAATTAAATAATACATGACGTTCTAAATTATAGCAACCAATTGATATGATTCTGCCAGCACTCTTAGCTCAGTTGGTAGCGCACTTGCTCCGTGTAACCGAGAAATAATGCCGGCACATATAGCTGAGTGTTTAACACACTTGCTTCATGTGATCCGGGAGGTGAAGGGACATATCGGACCCGGTTCGATCCCCGCCACCGACCATCTTAACAGCGGTTTTTCGTGGTTTCACTCTGTATAGTCTATTAGGCTAATTCCGGGATTGTTCCTACAATATAGGCCACGACCGCTTCCTTCCCACTATCCTTGCCAGTACCTAAGAAATCTTCATCTCATCACTCCATCATCTCATTAATCATTCATCCGACGCCAATAGATCTCAGTTATGTTATTAAATTGTATCGTTAAAACCCAATATAAAATTAGATGATGGGAAGGCTAGTGAGAATGATCCAATATTTACTTCAATCCTACCATTGCCATCCTACCATTGCCATCCTACCATTGCCATCCTACCATTGCCATCCTACCATTACCATCCTACCATTGCCATCCTACCATTGCCATCCTACCATTGCCATCCTACCATTGCCATCCTACCATTGCCATCCTACCATTGCCATCCTACCATTGCCATCCTACCATTGCCATCCTACCATTGCCATCCTACCATTGCCATCCTACCATTGCCATCCTACCATTGCCATCCTACCATTGCCATCCTACCATTGCCATCCTACCATTGCCATCCTACCATTGCCATCCTACCATTGCCATCCTACCATTGCCATCCTACCATTGCCATCCTACCATTGCCATCCTACCATTGCCATCCTACCATTGCCATCCTACCATTGCCATCCTACCATTGCCATCCTACCATTGCCATCCTACCATTGCCATCCTACCATTGCCATCCTACCATTGCCATCCTACCATTGCCATCCTACCATTGCCATCCTACCATTGCCATCCTACCATTGCCATCCTACCATTGCCATCCTACCATTGCCATCCTACCATTGCCATCCTACCATTGCCATCCTACCATTGCCATCCTACCATTGCCATCCTACCATTGCCATCCTATCATTGCCATCCTACCATTGCCATCCTACCATTGCCATCCTACCATTGCCAACCTACCATTGCCATCCTACCACTGCCATCCTACCATTGCCATCCTACCATTGCCATCCTACCATTGCCATCCTACCATTGCCATCCTACCATTGCCTTTCTTCCATTGCCATCCCACCATTGCCATCCCACCATTGCCATCCTACCATTGCCATCCTACCATTGCCATCCTACCATTGCCATCCTACCATTGCCATCCTACCATTGCCATCCTACCATTGCCATCCTACCATTGCCATCCTACCATTGCCATCCTACCATTGCCATCCTACCATTGCCAACCTACCATTGCCATCCTACCACTGCCATCCTACCATTGCCATCCTACCATTGCCATCCTACCATTGCCATCCTACCATTGCCATCCTACCATTGCCATCCTACCATTGCCATCCTACCATTGCCATCCTACCATTGCCATCCTACCATTGCCATCCTACCATTGCCATCCTACCATTGCCATTCTACCATTGCCATCCTACCATTGCCATCCTACCATTGCCATCCTACCATTGCCATCCTACCATTGCCATCCTACCATTGCCATCCTACCATTGCCATCCTACCATTGCCATCCCACCATTGCCATCATACCATTGCCATCCTACCATTGCCATCCTACCATTGCCATCCTACCATTGCCATCCTACCATTGCCATCCTACCATTGCCATCCTACCATTGCCATCCTACCATTGCCATCCTACCATTGCCATCCTACCATTGCCATCCTACCATTGCCATCCTACCATTGCCATCCTACCATTGCCCATCCTACCATTGCCATCCCACCATTGCCATCCTACCATTGCCATCCTAACATTGCCATCCTACCATTGCCATCCTACCATTGCCATCCTACCATTGCCATCCTACCATTGCCATCCTACCATTGCCAACCTACCATTGCCATCCTACCATTGCCATCCTACCATTGCCATCCTACCATTGCCATCCTACCATTGCCATCCTACCATTGCCATCCTACCATTGCCATCCTACCATTGCCATCCTACCATTGCCATTCCACCATTGCCATCCTACCATTGCCATCCCACCATTGCCATCCTACCATTGCCATCCTATCATTGCCATCCTACCATTGCCATCCTACCATTGCCATCCTACCATTGCCAACCTACCATTGCCATCCTACCATTGCCATCCTACCATTGCCATCCTACCATTGCCATCCTACCATTGCCATCCTACCATTGCCATCCTATCATTGCCATCCCACCATTGCCATCCTACCATTGCCATCCTACAATTGCCATCCTACCATTGCCATCCTACCATTGCCATCCTACCATTGCCATCCTACCATTGCCATCCTACCATTGCCATCCTATCATTGCCATCCCACCATTGCCATCCTACCATTGCCATCCTACCATTGCCATCCTACCATTGCCATCCTACCATTGCCATCCTACCATTGCCATCCTACCATTCCATCCTATCATTGCCATCCTACCATTGCCATCCTACCATTGCCATCCTACCATTGCCATCCCACCATTGCCATCCTACCATTGCCATCCTACCATTGCCATCCTACCATTGCCATCCTACCATTGCCATCCTACCATTCCATCCTATCATTGCCATCCTACCATTGCCATCCTACCATTGCCATCCTACCATTGCCATCCTACCATTGCCATCCTACCATTGCCATCCTACCATTGCCATCCTACCATTGCCATCCTACCATTGCCATCCCACCATTGCCATCCTACCATTGCCATCCTACCATTGCCATCCTATCATTGCCATCCCACCATTGCCATCCTACCATTGCCATCCTACCATTGCCATCCTACCATTGCCATCCTACCATTGTCATCCTACCATTGCCATCCTACCATTGCCATCCTACCATTGCCATCCTATCATTGCCATCCCACCATTGCCATCCTACCATTGCCATCCTACCATTCCATCCTATCATTGCCATCCTACCATTGCCATCCTACCATTGCCATCCTACCATTGCCATCCCACCATTGCCATCCTACCATTGCCATCCTACCATTGCCATCCTACCATTGCCATCCTACCATTGCCATCCTACCATTGCCATCCTACCATTGCCATCATACCATTGCCATCCTACCATTGCCATCCTACCATTGCCATCCTACCATTGCCATCCTACCATTGCCATCCTACCATTGCCATCCTACCATTCCCATCCTACCATTGCCATCCTACCATTGCCATCCTACCATTGCCATCCTACCATTGCCATCCTACCATTGCCATCCCACCATTGCCATCCTACCATTGCCATCCCACCATTGCCATCCTACCATTGCCATCCTACCATTGCCATCCTACCATTGCCATCCTACCATTGCCATCCTACCATTGCCATCCTACCATTGCCATCCTACCATTGCCAACCTACCATTGCCATCCTACCATTGCCATTCTACCATTGCCATCCTACCATTGCCATCCTACCATTGCCATCCTACCATTGCCATCCTACCATTGCCATCCTACCATTGCCATCCTACCATTGCCATTCCACCATTGCCATCCTACCATTGCCATCCCACCATTGCCATCCTACCATTTCCATCCTACCATTGCCATCCTACCATTGCCATCCTACCATTGCCATCCTACCATTGCCATCCTACCATTGCCATCCTACCATTGCCATCCTACCATTGCCATCCTACCACTGCCATCCTACCATTGCCATCCTACCATTGCCATCCCACCATTGCCATCCTACCATTGCCATCCTACCATTGCCATCCCACCATTGCCATCCTACCATTGCCATCCTACCATTGCCATCCTACCATTGCCATCCTACCATTGCCATCCTACCATTGCCATCCTATCATTGCCATCCTACCATTGCCATCCTACCATTGCCATCCTACCATTGCCATCCTACCATTGCCATCTTACCATTGCCATCCTACCATTGCCATCCTACCATTGCCATCCTACCATTGCCATCCTACCATTGCCATCCTACCATTGCCATCCTACCATTGCCACCCTATCATTGCCATCCTACCATTGCCATCCTACCATTGCCATCCTACCATTGCCATCCTACCATTGCCATCCTACCATTGCCATCCTACCATTGCCATCCTACCATTGCCATCCTACCATTGCCATCCTACCATTGCCATCCTATCATTGCCATCCTACCATTGCCATCCTACCATTGCCATCCTACCATTGCCAACCTACCATTGCCATCCTACCATTGCCATCCTACCATTGCCATCCTACCATTGCCATCCTACCATTGCCATCCTACCATTGCCATCCTATCATTGCCATCCCACCATTGCCATCCTACCATTGCCATCCTACCATTGCCATCCTACCATTGCCATCCTACCATTGCCATCCTACCATTGCCATCCTACCATTGCCATCCTACCATTGCCATCCTATCATTGCCATCCCACCATTGCCATCCTACCATTGCCATCCTACCATTGCCATCCTACCATTGCCATCCTACCATTGCCATCCTACCATTGCCATCCTACCATTCCATCCTATCATTGCCATCCTACCATTGCCATCCTACCATTGCCATCCTACCATTGCCATCCCACCATTGCCATCCTACCATTGCCATCCTACCATTGCCATCCTACCATTGCCATCCTACCATTGCCATCCTACCATTCCATCCTATCATTGCCATCCTACCATTGCCATCCTACCATTGCCATCCTACCATTGCCATCCTACCATTGCCATCCTACCATTGCCATCCTACCATTGCCATCCTACCATTGCCATCCTACCATTGCCATCCCACCATTGCCATCCTACCATTGCCATCCTACCATTGCCATCCTATCATTGCCATCCCACCATTGCCATCCTACCATTGCCATCCTACCATTGCCATCCTACCATTGCCATCCTACCATTGCCATCCTACCATTGCCATCCTACCATTGCCATCCTACCATTGCCATCCTATCATTGCCATCCCACCATTGCCATCCTACCATTGCCATCCTACCATTCCATCCTATCATTGCCATCCTACCATTGCCATCCTACCATTGCCATCCTACCATTGCCATCCCACCATTGCCATCCTACCATTGCCATCCTACCATTGCCATCCTACCATTGCCATCCTACCATTGCCATCCTACCATTGCCATCCTACCATTGCCATCCTACCATTGCCATCCCACCATTGCCATCCTACCATTGCCATCCTACCATTGCCATCCTATCATTGCCATCCTACCATTGCCATCCTACCATTGCCATCCTACCATTGCCATCCTACCATTGCCATCCTACCATTGCCATCCTACCATTGCCATCCTACCATTGCCATCCTACCATTGCCATCCTACCATTGCCATCCTACCATTGCCATCCTACCATTGCCATCCTACCATTGCCATCCTACCATTGCCATCCTACCATTGCCATCCTACCATTGCCATCCTACCATTGCCATCCTACCATTGCCATCCTACCATTGCCATCCTACCATTGCCATCCTACCATTGCCATCCTACCATTGCCATCCTACCATTGCCATCCTATCATTGCCATCCTACCATTGCCATCCTACCATTGCCATCCTACCATTGCCATCCTACCATTGCCATCCTACCATTGCCATCCTACCATTGCCATCCTACCATTGCCATCCTACCATTGCCATCCTATCATTGCCATCCTACCATTGCCATCCTACCATTGCCATCCTACCATTGCCATCCTACCATTGCCATCCTACCATTGCCATCCTACCATTGCCATCCTACCATTGCCATCCTACCATTGCCATCCTACCATTGCCATCCTACCATTGCCATCCTACCATTGCCATCCTACCATTTCCATCCTACCATTGCCATCCTACCATTGCCATCCTACCATTGCCATCCTACCATTGCCATCCTACCATTGCCATCCTACCATTGCCATCCTACCATTGCCATCCTACCATTGCCATCCTACCATTGCCATCCTACCATTGCCATCCTACCATTGCCATCCTACCATTGCCATCCTACCATTGCCAACCTACCATTGCCATCCTACCATTGCCATCCTACCATTGCCATCCTACCATTGCCATCCTACCATTGCCATCCTACCATTGCCATCCTATCATTGCCATCCCACCATTGCCATCCTACCATTGCCATCCTACCATTGCCATCCTACCATTGCCATCCTACCATTGCCATCCTACCATTGCCAACCTACCATTGCCATCCTACCATTGCCATCCTACCATTGCCATCCTACCATTGCCATCCTATCATTGCCATCCTACCATTGCCATCCTACCATTGCCATCCTACCATTGCCATCCTACCATTGCCATCCTACCATTGCCATCCTACCATTGCCATCCTACCATTGCCATCCTACCATTGCCATCCTACCATTGCCATCCTACCATTGCCAACCTACCATTGCCATCCTACCATTGCCATCCTACCATTGCCATCCTACCATTGCCATCCTACCATTCCATCCTATCATTGCCATCCTACCATTGCCATCCTACCATTGCCATCCTACCATTGCCATCCCACCATTGCCATCCTACCATTGCCATCCTACCATTGCCATCCTACCATTGCCATCCTACCATTGCCATCCTACCATTCCATCCTATCATTGCCATCCTACCATTGCCATCCTACCATTGCCATCCTACCATTGCCATCCCACCATTGCCATCCTACCATTGCCATCCTACCATTGCCATCCTACCATTGCCATCCTACCATTGCCATCCTACCATTGCCATCCTACCATTGCCATCCTACCATTGCCATCCTACCATTGCCATCCTACCATTGCCATCCTACCATTGCCATCCTATCATTGCCATCCTACCATTGCCATCCTACCATTGCCATCCTACCATTGCCATCCTACCATTGCCATCCTACCATTGCCATCCTACCATTGCCATCCTACCATTGCCATCCTACCATTGCCATCCTACCATTGCCATCCTACCATTGCCATCCTACCATTGCCATCCTACCATTGCCATCCTACCATTGCCATCCTACCATTGCCATCCTACCATTGCCATCCTACCATTGCCATCCTACCATTGCCATCCTACCATTGCCATCCTATCATTGCCATCCTACCATTGCCATCCTACCATTGCCATCCTACCATTGCCATCCTACCATTGCCATCCTACCATTGCCATCCTACCATTGCCATCCTACCATTGCCATCCTACCATTGCCATCCTATCATTGCCATCCTACCATTGCCATCCTACCATTGCCATCCTACCATTGCCATCCTACCATTGCCATCCTACCATTGCCATCCTACCATTGCCATCCTACCATTGCCATCCTACCATTGCCATCCTACCATTGCCATCCTACCATTGCCATCCTACCATTGCCATCCTACCATTTCCATCCTACCATTGCCATCCTACCATTGCCATCCTACCATTGCCATCCTACCATTGCCATCCTACCATTGCCATCCTACCATTGCCATCCTACCATTGCCATCCTACCATTGCCATCCTACCATTGCCATCCTACCATTGCCATCCTACCATTGCCATCCTACCATTGCCAACCTACCATTGCCATCCTACCATTGCCATCCTACCATTGCCATCCTACCATTGCCATCCTACCATTGCCATCCTACCATTGCCATCCTATCATTGCCATCCCACCATTGCCATCCTACCATTGCCATCCTACCATTGCCATCCTACCATTGCCATCCTACCATTGCCATCCTACCATTGCCAACCTACCATTGCCATCCTACCATTGCCATCCTACCATTGCCATCCTACCATTGCCATCCTACCATTGCCATCCTACCATTGCCATCCTACCATTGCCATCCTACCATTGCCATCCTACCATTGCCATCCTACCATTGCCATCCTACCATTGCCATCCTACCATTGCCATCCTACCATTGCCATCCTACCATTGCCATCCTACCATTGCCATCCTACCATTGCCACCCTACCATTGCCATCCTACCATTGCCATCCTACCATTGCCATCCTACCATTGCCATCCTACCATTGCCATCCTACCATTGCCATCCTATCATTGCCATCCTACCATTGCCATCCTACCATTGCCATCCTACCATTGCCATCCTACCATTGCCATCCTACCATTGCCACCCTACCATTGCCATCCTACCATTGCCATCCTACCATTGCCATCCTACCATTGCCATCCTACCATTGCCATCCTACCATTGCCATCCTACCATTGCCATCCTATCATTGCCATCCTACCATTGCCATCCTACCATTGCCATCCTACCATTGCCATCCTACCATTGCCATCCTACCATTGCCACCCTACCATTGCCATCCTACCATTGCCATCCTACCATTGCCATCCTACCATTGCCATCCTACCATTGCCATCCTACCATTGCCATCCTACCATTGCCATCCTACCATTGCCATCCTACCATTGCCATCCTACCATTGCCATCCTACCATTGCCATCCTACCATTGCCATCCTACCATTGCCATCCTACCATTGCCATCCTATCATTGCCATCCTACCATTGCCATCCTACCATTGCCATCCTACCATTGCCATCCTACCATTGCCATCCTACCATTGCCACCCTACCATTGCCATCCTACCATTGCCATCCTACCATTGCCATCCTACCATTGCCACCCTACCATTGCCATCCTACCATTGCCATCCTACCATTGCCATCCTACCATTGCCACCCTACCATTGCCATCCTACCATTGCCATCCTACCATTGCCATCCTACCATTGCCATCCTACCATTGCCATCCTACCATTGCCATCCTATCATTGCCATCCTACCATTGCCATCCTACCATTGCCATCCTACCATTGCCATCCTACCATTGCCATCCTACCATTGCCACCCTACCATTGCCATCCTACCATTGCCATCCTACCATTGCCATCCTACCATTGCCATCCTACCATTGCCATCCTACCATTGCCATCCTACCATTGCCATCCTACCATTGCCATCCTACCATTGCCACCCTACCATTGCCATCCTACCATTGCCATCCTACCATTGCCATCCTACCATTGCCATCCTACCATTGCCATCCTACCATTGCCATCCTATCATTGCCATCCTACCATTGCCATCCTACCATTGCCATCCTACCATTGCCATCCTACCATTGCCATCCTACCATTGCCACCCTACCATTGCCATCCTACCATTGCCATCCCACCATTGCCATCCTACCATTGCCATCCTACCATTGCCATCCTACCATTGCCATCCTACCATTGCCATCCTATCATTGCCATCCTACCATTGCCATCCTACCATTGCCATCCTACCATTGCCATCCTACCATTGCCATCCTACCATTGCCACCCTACCATTGCCATCCTACCATTGCCATCCTACCATTGCCATCCTACCATTGCCATCCTACCATTGCCATCCTACCATTGCCATCCTACCATTGCCATCCTACCATTGCCATCCTACCATTGCCATCCTACCATTGCCATCCTACCATTGCCATCCTACCATTGCCATCCTATCATTGCCATCCTACCATTGCCATCCTACCATTGCCATCCTACCATTGCCATCCTACCATTGCCATCCTACCATTGCCACCCTACCATTGCCATCCTACCATTGCCATCCTACCATTGCCATCCTACCATTGCCATCCTACCATTGCCATCCTACCATTGCCATCCTACCATTGCCATCCTACCATTGCCATCCTACCATTGCCATCCTACCATTGCCATCCTACCATTGCCACCCTACCATTGCCATCCTACCATTGCCATCCTACCATTGCCATCCTACCATTGCCATCCTACCATTGCCATCCTACCATTGCCATCCTATCATTGCCATCCTACCATTGCCATCCTACCATTGCCATCCTACCATTGCCATCCTACCATTGCCATCCTACCATTGCCACCCTACCATTGCCATCCTACCATTGCCATCCTACCATTGCCATCCTACCATTGCCATCCTACCATTGCCATCCTACCATTGCCATCCTACCATTGCCATCCTACCATTGCCATCCTACCATTGCCATCCTACCATTGCCATCCTACCATTGCCATCCTACCATTGCCATCCTACCATTGCCATCCTACCATTGCCATCCTACCATTGCCATCCTACCATTGCCATCCTACCATTGCCATCCTACCATTGCCATCCTACCATTGCCATCCTACCATTGCCATCCTATCATTGCCATCCTACCATTGCCATCCTACCATTGCCATCCTACCATTGCCATCCTACCATTGCCAAGCCTCTATATGCAGGCAATCTGCTTGTTCACCCATTCAGACAAAATAGCCACCACTATGATACCACGAGAGCTGAGTATTTACCACAAGAGTTTTGCCGACTAAAGTCGACATACAATGGAGTAATGCAAGCTAGCAGGCGATTTTTTTAATAAACTTCCAATCGGATTGAAAAAAAGACATGAGAGATTTCAAATGATGTTCAAAAAACCATCTTATGACCAACTCATTTTATAGTATAAAAGAATTTCTTGGTTGCATGCATTCACTTTTTTTTCATATAATTCCTCGATTTGTTTAAATTAAATTGTTAACATGTCAAAACTCTATATCCATTTCACCATGGGTGGATTGCAGAGACGGAGTTTAAACCCCGGCCTACCTTAGACGGCAATGCAATTTCTTACTTGGACGGCGTCTTAGGTAGGCCGGGGTTTAAACTCCGTCTTTGAAATCCACCCTATGTTTTGACTTATACAAATTTTGTATCTTGTATGACGTGAGGACCCTTACCTAATAAATGTCGTGCTAATGCTAGCTAGCTCCAAAAGGCTAGGACTTTGATTGGTTAATATCTCCCAGGGGAGCTACCTGTCATGGCAACATGTCTGGTCTCTGTGTATTTCCATTGTTGTTAGCACAAAATCCTAGTACTGCTCTTGAGGTGAGTTAAGAAATGTGATGAATTATTCAGTCCAAGAGACCGTGCATTTGTGATTATAATATAATGGTATTATTGATAGCTTTTTTAGTAAACATTAACCAATGGGCGTCCTAGTCTCTTGGAGCTAGCTAGCACTAGCACGAAATTTATTAGGTAAGGGTCCTGGTTTATTACCTCAATTGCTCAATTCCTAAACATTCAAATGATGTACCCAAAAACCATGAATGAATAAATAAATAAAAATAAAAATAATCTCTGTCAATAACGGGAACCGAACCCCGTATAATAACAAAACCGACTGTGATTCACCCGACTTTGTATTTATTGTCGCCGATCGACCGTCTTGTACCCACTGCTCGGGGGTCTCGACCTTCTAGAACGTTATAGCTTCAAGTTCACTGAAAGACATACGTTGTTTCCAAGAATTACTACGTGTTAGGTTCGTACGGCGACGTGATGGATGCGACGTCGCGGCGCTCCAGACGCCTTGGCCGTGCAACGTCTGTCGTAACTCTGTGCTCGCTTGGTGTTACAGAATAGGGCAAGCAATGCTATTATTAGGCACAATTAAGAGTGCACGAGAGTCGATTCGGGCTTTTCGATCATTCTTTAAAGATTCCGTATAACATTGCCAACTACGAAAGACACTAACTGATGTTAAGCCACTAACTGATGTTAAGCCACTAACTGATGTTAACCATGTAATATGAACGGAACGCAGTTAGCACTAATCGTCATCAAGCCCTTAACTTCGTTCTGTGAACGCAGTTAGCGCAAAACCGCAGTTAGCTTAACAGCAGTTGAGGGGTATAAGTGAACAGTTGATTAACTTCAAGGAATGACCTGAAAATGATGTCTAAAAGGTGGGACTATAGCTATTGTCCTATTCATATTTGGATGTTGGTCGTCATTTTGGTCGGATGGAACCTTGTTTTCTAGCTTATACTCGCTATTTAGATAATTTTGATATCCATCTGGGGAAAGGTTTATTTCGTACTTGATTACTGATGATGATGATAATTGTTTGCTCAACGACCCCACCAGCAGCTAGGTTATACGGGGGTACGAATGAGCAGGTGATAATGAAACTATGAAGTGATGATGAGTGAAAGGACGTTTACAAAAATCCATGCCTTTTGACATTCATTGCATTTGGCAGATCCCAATAATCCTAGTATTGACCTGGACGACAGAGGGAAACCATGGAAACCCCCTGTCAGGAGGGTCGACCATGGCGGGAATCGAACCCAGGTCTCCTGAATGACGGTTATTAGTTGATTTATCTATTTATCAGTACAAAGATTCGCACGTAGTACAAATATAGGAAATATAAAACTTTGAGACTAGATATAAAAATGATTGGTCAGAAAAATATGATTAAAAAAGACAGAAGATATCTATTGTATGCATATAGTTATTAATTGAGTATACCAAGTACCTTACCAAAGTAATAACAATAAAAAAGATGATATTTCGCTAAAAACACTGCAATACGTGCTCTTAAACATTTGTTTTTTTTTACATAATCTGTTTACCACGTGCTGTATTCCCACTGGCCGTGAGTCAAACTCTCCATTACAAAAAAAGCTGTCCCCGATCGACCGTCTCCCCAACTCTCAGCACCAACGATCGGAGTGTCGACCCGTCGATACTGTGCGGAAGAGTCACTTCGCAATGTCACATTAAAACTACGTAATCTGTGCTTTTAACGCAACTTGGCTCGTGAAGGTATGTTTGTTCAGTCACAAGATCTTACTTATTTAATCATCTCACCAAGAGATAATTAAAAAAACGTCAACAGTTGAAAACCATTTGCTTTTTTCTGTGGTTTTTGGAGGAGGGAGGGGGGAGGGGGGAGCATGATAGCGACGCATTGTAATGATAAGCAAGATCTATTGGCATCGAATTAATGATTAATGAGATGATGGGATGATGAGATGAAGGTTTCTTAGGTGATGACACAGACAGTGATGAAGCGGGTGCCTATGTTCAGTATCGTATTTACCAACTCGGTATTTATATAGGCTACCGAGGAAAACCAGAAGACACGTTTATGAAGATGGGACTGTGGTGAGAAGAGAGAGATAGAGAGAGCGAGAGAGAGAGAGATGAGAGAGAGAGAGAGAGAGAGAGAGGAAGAGAGAGAGAGAGAGAG
>CAXFZR010000304.1:0-22500 GCA_964007535.1 Brachyptera risi
GTTGTTTCTTTTCTATTTTTCGTTTTTCTTGAGTCGTTAATAGGACCTCTTTCCATACTTTCTTGTTTCTAATTCTTCACATTTGTTTTGGTCTTTATCATTTACGAAGTTGGGTGTTTTGTCTTCTCTCAAGCTTTTGTTTCTTGTTTTTTCGAATGGTGTGCGGGGACACCACTCAGGTTTTGATCTATTTTGTTTCGCTTTCTATTTATTCTTTTAATTTGGTTAATAATAACGTCAAGTCGACGTAGACCAAATACGTATCGTTTTGGGGTGAGGCATAATCCGAGTTTGGATTATGCTCGCCTGATTATTAATGCCAAGTCGGCACCCGAATACAGTCCACTGGTCTTTCATCGCCATCTCTAAGATCGGCGGGTAACATATATATATATTTCATATATATATATATATATATATATATATATATATATATATATATATATATATATATATATATATATATATATATATATGAACATATATATTCATATATATATATATATATATATATATATATATATATATATATATATATATATATATATCCATATATATATATATATATATATTAATATATATATACATATATATATATATATATATATATATATATATATAGTATATATATATATATATATATATATATATATAATATATATATATATATATATATATATATATATATATATATATATATATATATATATATATATATATATATATATATATAACATATATATTCTATATATATATATATATATATATATATATATATATATATATATATATATATATATAGTATATATATATATATATATATATACATATATATATATATATATATACATATATATATATATATATATATATATATATATATATATATATATATATATATAATATATATATATATATATATATAATATATATATATATCATATATATATAATATATATATATATATATATATATATATATATATATATATATTTATATTTATATATATATATATATATATATATATATATATATATGTATATATATATATATATATATATATATATATATATATATATATATATATATATATATCCATATATATATATATATATATGAATAGATATGTTCATATATATATATATATATATATATATATATATATATATATATATATATATATATATATATACATATATATATGTATAAATATTCATATATATATATATATATATATATATATATATATATATATATATATATATATATATATATATATGTATATATACATATTTATATATATACAGTGATTTTGGAGGGGTTCACCTGAAATTGACGAGGAATTTTGCAAGATTGCAATTTTGTGTAAATTTTGTGTTAACGCATGTTAGCCTCATGATTCTATAATGTCACATGTAAGTTGCTAACTATGGCTTCTTCCGAGTCTAACAACCAATTAAGTTGAACATATCAGCCGAGTCATACGGCTTCCAGTCAATACTAACAATATGACTTTTAAGGGTTCCTGGTTGCATATTACACATGTATACTTGTGTCTGGTCGAGGAATTAGAGGGTTGTTCAACCACGTGACGAACACAAATATAGCACAATATTGTCACAGTTGTTGTGTTCTTAGAATCTTTTGATAGTGTTAGGGATCAGATGTGCGATAGCAAAGACCTTCGTTCCACTCTTATGGAGCTCATAGAGGATATGTTGCATACAACCCTGAAACTAGATTCCAACTTATCATGCCGATATTTATTGACATGATTATGATGATGATCAGTGATCATTATCCCAGTTTGGAAAATCATGTCCATGTTTTTTTTTTTCCAAAAACCGTGTCATGATGTAGGCATCACCGATTCTAGATTTAGAATTACCGATTTAGCACATTTCATGTTTTTTCTTCAAAATGGCTCACCCAATCAAGCTGAGAATCTTCAGAAATGTGTATCAAGATGTAATTCAACTTCACACAGAATTTCATTTTTTTTGAAAATGAAAATTATTTTTTTTCCGCCGTGTTATTCTAATGGGTATTTTTGAGATTCCTTAAATTCATAAAGATAAAAGTTACCACCCGATAATGCCACACAACTATACAGATCTAAGTAGATGAGGAACTATGATGAAAGAAAGTTTGAAGTTGATAGCTGTAGCCGTTTGGCCTCTGGAGAACCGACAAAAAAACATGGACAAAAAACATAGAACGAACACCAATTTTTCTGAGTATGTCAAATTGGATCCTCGCTAAAGCTCGTCTAATTATCATCGTCATCTTTTCACGGCATCCGGCTATTTTTTTGATGCTGTCAAAAGACATTTACGAATGTAAAAAATCAATTCAATCGAATGTCGTATCTCTGTTCATAGAAAAATAGTATAATAAGTTTGTGCATGATCAAAACAACATATATTATCTCAATAGAGATTGTTGTTGAGAGAAGACATACTGTGGCATCTTGATTCAGATCATGTTCCCATGTACGTGTGTATCATTCATTCATTTTCATTTTCAAATAATTTCATTCTTGTTTTTGAACATTATATACATACATTTTTCAATCGTTTTTTCTCAAATTACATTTCACAACAATAAACTCGCATTAGAGAGGAACTCTCGTGTGCGGGTTGCCTGGAAGAAGTTACGCAGAAGAAAATAAAGAATTGGGTGATAAACTAGTGAGTCATCGAACATACAACCAAACAAAACAAGATTCTTGATAATAATATTAGCACAATCTTGAAAATCTATTCAACTATATAATACATTCAATCATCAAAACAAACAAACAGTTATTATCATGTATCTAGGTGGCTCATACTTTGTTCATTGGATGGAACTCGAGAATGCTGAAACATCCAATGTACCAATATCCTCGAGAGACGTGGCACGATCAAAACCGATACAAACCCCAATAGATTGTTGATCGATTCCCAGAGAAATTCATTTCGTCAGTCTGAATTATCATCAGCAAATCATAATAACATGCACGTGAAGGAAATAAACATAATATACGAATATTGTACCAATTTACATTGTCCACACTCATACGGTCAACGATCGCATTTAGAGTTATTAAACAGAGTGATGAGATTATGATAGTCTAGGAGAACGCTATATACGCAGTGTTGGACGAGCGGAAAGTATTAGTATGTCGACTTCTTTGTCAAACTTTTGCCTACATCCGCCAATTGGGTGACATTCAAGTTGGAAATGGGTAAAAACTGCTTCGAGTTTACAAATTTAGCACATTTCATGTTTTTTCTTCGAAATGGCTGACCCGATCAAACTGAGAATTTACAGAAAAGTGTATCAAGATGTAATTCAACTTCGCACAAAATTTTTTTTTTTGAGAATAAAAATATTCACATTTATTTCCCGCCGTCTTATTCTAGCGGGTATTTTTGAAATTTATAAAATTCATAAAAATAAAAGTTACCACCCGATAATGCCACAAAAATATACACATCCAAGTTAGATGAGGAACCATGATAAAAATAAGTTTGAAGTTGATATCTGTAGCCGTTTGACCTGTGGAGAACCGACAAAAAAACACAAAAAAAAACAACATAAAAACGAACACCAATTTTTTTCAGTATGTCAAATTGAATCCTTGCTGAAACTCGTCTAATCAGTACAAATATCGCATAAAAATATGTTTTATTGAATTCATTTCATATATTCATGGAGGCTTCAAGATACCACAAGAAAAATAGCAAAATACCTTAGAAAAAGTGAGAATAATGATAACAACCCATTTAATCGGAATGCAACTCTTTTCCACAAAGCCTGGAAAGGCTTATCTGTGGGTTAAAAATAACACAGAACAGATATCGTATGTAAAATTCAGTGGACTCAGATCAAACTACAGAGATCTCCGAAAGGGACTCTGGAATAGTAAGACAGACTGTTTTATCCACTCACTGCAGACATCTTGGCGGCTTGAAGCTGACGTCGATCCGGTACTTGGAGTCTGCGTTCAGCTTGACAGTCTTCTGCTGCTTGAATCTCTGCGTGGCCTCCATCTTGCAGAACACGGGGCTGGAGTCAGGCTCTTTCTTCATGGACAAGGTGACTCTGAAGGTCCCCGATGGTGTATGCATAGTGACTGTGATGACACCTACCCTGCATGCTGACAAGAACAAATCACGTGTCAGATGTCAGAGCATGGATATATGTTATTTATTAGGCCTATAGGCCTAGATAGGCCTATAATGTTATAATTAGGCCTGTCGCTCTACTAATTAATGGTCGTGGCCAATTAGTACTTCATCCAAGCAATTGCTTCGAGGACTGTGGGAAACCACGAAAAACCAAGTCAGGATGGATAAAAAAAGGTGTTTGTTGGTCTTGAGCTTTTTCTTCCAACTTCTTCTCTTCTTTCCTTCTTTTCTTGTAGTGTTTGATATATATATATATATTTATTTTTTCTCCTTCTCTCTTCTTTTTTTTCTTTCCTTCTTCAAAAACGAACCAAATGAAATGAAAATGAAGCAACAATGAACTAGTCCCTCGAGAATTATTCCCAGAGATTAGGATAATTACATCTTCTCATCACTGTTGGAGGTATTGTTTCTTCTTAACACACATCCAAACCTAATTAGAATGTGAAATCTTTCCGAGACATTTCTACTGTCATCTCAGAAACTTGGTCGAGGTTTATTTTCATATCGAGTCAAGTATTGTGGGATGAAGAGGGAAGAAGGGGGATAGACTTCCAGGAATATGACATGAAGCTAACAATAATGAACAAGGAAAATACAGACAAGAAGCAAGATTGTAGTGTTTTCATTAGTCTACAGGAATTTATATAACAAGAATGCAAATATGCAGCAGGCCATAATAATGAATACTGATATAAAATGAATGTAATAAAGAACATTGTGTGATATATGAAATATGATTGAATTGATGGAATCTTTGTACAATATGATGAGAACGATCATTGATGTCAGAGAGATACTTCTGATATAAGAACATTATTATTATTAATACTAGTTAATCAATGGTCGAGGCCAATTAGAACTTCATCCAGGCATTTGCTTCGAGGACTGTGGGAAACATGCTACATATTTCTTTGTAAACATTCAGTACCAAGGATCAAGCATGTTGACAACTACTGGGAGAAGAATTAAATAGACTAGGAAAACGCTATATAAGCCTTGTTAGACGAGCGGAAAGTGATAGTATGTCGACTTCTTTGCCAAACTCCTGCCTAAATTCGCCAATTGGGTGACATTTAAGTTATGAATGGATAAAAACTGCTTCGAGCGTTACCAATTTGGCACATTTCATGTTTTTTCTTCAGAATGGCTCACTCGATCGAATTGAAAATTCACAGAAACGTGTATCAAGAAGTGATTCAATTTCACACAAAGTTTCAATTTTTTTGAAAATAAAATGTTTCACAATTTTTTTTCCGTCGTGTTATTCTAATGAGTAATTTTGAAATTTCTAACATTCATAAAAATAAAAAGTTACCACCCGATAATTCCACAAAACAATACAGATCCAAGCTAGATAAGGAATCATTAGGAAAAAAAGTTTGAGGTCGATAGCTGTAGCCGTTTGACATGTGGAGAACCGACAATAAAACATAAAAAAAAACATAAAAACAAACACCAATTTTTTTCAGTATGTCAAATCGAATCCTCGCTAGAGCTCGTCTAATAAATGAATCTTTCACTGACTCCAATATATCCATAATTGTTCATCCTTCATCCATCATTTTCATTATTCTCAATACGATATAAACTTCACGCAGGTTAATAGTCATGTTCATTAACCTACATAATGATTCTCAAAAGGTCACATAAATTGTTCGCAAAGAGGAAGAAATTATTTGCACCTGTGTTTAGTAATTCAGTCTGGTGATTAATGTAATGTAAATATAAGACATCATTAGCGTGTATCGTTAGGAACTCCATGAATAAACTAGAGGGTGAATACCGGGGTTACGTTATCCCTCATACATAATTCTTTCAGTGTCTGGAATAATAACGTGGGGACGACCTCCAGCTTGTGAGATCTCATTTTAGACTATCTATATAATATAGACTATATATATGTGTAAACATATATATATATATATATATATATATATATATATATATGCATATATATATATATATTTATATATATATATATATTTAGGCCTATACTTGGATGAAAAAAAAAAAAAATATATATATATATATACATGTATATATATATATATATATATATATATATATATATATATATATATATATATATATATATATATATATATATATATATATATATATATATGTATATATATATATATATATATATATATATATATATATATATATTGGATGAATATATTATTTTATTATTATTTTATTTTCTTATATTTACATATTATTTTCTTTGGAATAGAAAATTCTGTTTTGCAGTTCATTTTGTGCCTGTGACCAGGGTGTGTGCGAACACATCGAAACGTTAGGCTTCTTTATTATTTTATTTAATTTTAAAATAAATAAAGCCCTTACTTGATCAACCGGAAATTTTATCTTTATCATATATATATATATATATATATATATATATATATATATATATATATATATATATATATATATATATATATATATATATGTATATATATATATATATATATATATATATATATATATATATATATTTATATATATATATATATATATATATATATATATATTATAATTTGATGATCATTCAAAAAGTTTCAGGCACATTTCTTTCTCGTACCATTTTTGGTGCTCAAACATTGCTCATTCAAAGCATCTAAACTATAACTATAATGAACTATATTATTTTCATATCATAAATATATCAAAACTATATATTCTATATATTATATATATCATATATATAAACTATATCTAAACTATATAATTTTATCAATTTTAGACTAAAATAGAATAGAATATGCTTCATTGGTCCAAATTATTCCAAGTTATGTCCAAATTATGGTCCAAATTGAATTGTGAGATCTCATAATGACCCAATCGGAGAATCAAAGATCTTAGATTGTGACATGTAACATCTTTCACAATTCGAATGAATGTATAAATTATACATAATAATATGAATATACAAATTTGAGTGTATGATCTTCATTCAATTATGGATGATGACTAAGAAAACGCCATATATGCGTTGTTAGACGAACGGACAGTAATAGTATGTCGATTTCTTTGCCAAACATTTGCCTAAATTCGCCAATTGGGTGACATTCAAGTTATGAATGGGTAAAAACTGCTCCGAGTGGTACCAATCTAGACCATTTTACGGTTTTTCTTGAAAATGACTGACCCGATCAAGCTGAGAATTTCCAGAAATGTGTATCAAGATGTTATTCAACTTCACAAAAAATGTCATTCTTTTTTAAAATAAATGTGTTTTAAACCCATTTTAAAGCCATTTAAAGCACATTAAACCCATAAATGTGTATCAGAATGTAATTCTACTTCACGCAAAATTCCAATTCTTTCGAAAATGAAAATATTCTCTTTTTTTTGGCTGTCATTCTAATGGGTATTTTTGAAATTTCTAAAATTCATAAAAATGAAAGTTAACACTCGATAATGCCACAAAACTATACAGATCCAAGTTAGATGAGAAAACATAACGAAAAAGAGTTTGAGAAGTTGATAGCTGTAGCCGTTTGACCTGTGGAGAACCGACACAAAAACATAAAAAAAACATGAAAACGAACACCAATTTTTTTCAGTATATCAAATTGAATCCTCGCTGAAGCATGTCTTATAATAATAATGATGGTCCATCGTTTCTCTGGTGGATCACATAGATGATATAAAACGACATTTTCAGTAATAAATTAGGTAAATACAACAATGAATAGAAATAACTTTCGACACTGCTATTTGAAGGTTTGATACTTCATCAATATCCCGTCTCTAGTTATTAGTATTTCGTGTCTTGCTCGAATAGATGTGTTTTATGTAGAATACCCCGAATCAGATTCGATGATAGATGATATGATGATATTAATAATATATTGATATTAATTGGATGAGCGTAGCGGAGACTCAATTTCACTATACCGAAAAAAAGTGCCTGTTTTTTTTTTTTTTTTTTTGTTAGCTCTCCACAGGTCAGACAAAAATTCAAAATCAGTTGAAACTTGGCACACATATGGACCCCTATCTGACTTGATGCTGTATAGTTTTGAGGCGCGATCGGTTTGACCACTTCTGAGAAAACTCATTTCAAAGTTTTCAAAAATCCCATTAGAATAACCCAGAGGAAAACATTCGTGAAAAATATTTCATCTGAGAGGATTCAAATTCTCAGGGAATTTCAATCTGATAATGATACACATTATTCCGAATTTTCACTCAAATCGGATCAGCCGTTTCGATGTAAGAAAATATATAATGTTATTTGTGTTAATTATTCAAAGCTATTAAGATACCTATTAAATCAAAGCATCAAGTGTCACCACTTGATTGTGAACGATTAAAACAAATCCTTCTTTATTATCATATAAATCATTATTGAAAAGTAAGATGGCAATGATGTAATGGTTTGGATCTCAAGGTGTATATATATATATATATATATATATATATATATATATATATATATATATATATATATATATATATATATATATATATATATATAATAACCAATCCAAAGATAAGGTGACATGTTCCAGCTCATCCATCAACGCGGAAACACATAACGCGTTTGCCTAGTAATATTATTACAAATGTTATGACAAATATCGTGAAAACACAATAAATGTGATGTATCGATTCGGAATAAGGTCAATTGATCTGACTTCCGAATAGTAATTAACTGCAGCAGTTATTGAAGTTGAAAAGCAAATAATATCGCAGTTGATGCAACCGACATGAGCCAAGGTTTGTTTGTCAAAGGAGCCTCGGGGGTCACATCGATATCGTTACTACATGGGGGGAATAGTGCATGATGATATTACTGGGCAAACGCGTTATGTGTTGCCGCGTTGATGGATGAGCTGGAACATATCGACTTATCTTTGGGTTGGTTATTATATATATATATATATATATATATATATATATATATATATATATATATATATATATATACCTTGAGATCCAAACCATTACATCACTGCCATCTTATTTGCCATTATTTATTTCCATGATGATGAAGAAGGCTTCGTTTTAATCGTTTACAGTTGAAAGGTGACACCTGTAGCTTGGATTTAATTGGTATCTTAATAGCTTCGAGTGATTCATACAAATGAAATTATATATTATTTTACATCAAAACGGCTGATCCGATTTGAGAAAAAGTTCGGAACAATATGTATCATTATCAGATCAAAATATTTCATCCGAAACAATTCAAATTCTCAGAGAATTTTAAAATTATGATCATCTACATCGTTACGAACTTCCACTCAAATCGGATCAGCCGTTCCGATGTGAAAAAATTTACTATGCAATTTCTGTTAATCACTCAAAGCTAATGAGATACCAATTAAATCCAAGCAACAAGTTTCGACAAAAGATTGTGAACGAATATAACGAAGCTTCCTTCATCACCATAGAAATCAATAAGAAAATAAGATGGCAGTGATGTTATGGTTTGGATCTCAAGGTAGATATATTTAATATAACCAATCCAAATATAAGTTGATATGTTCCAGCTCATCCATCAACGCGGAAACACATAACGCGTTCAAATTTAAATTCGGACATATTTATCGAACATTGAAAGTAATACAGTAGTTGAAGTGAGAAGAAAAGAGCCAAACATTGAATGATTTGTTACAATACTTACAAAGTGTAGGATATCTTTGATTACCATTGATTCCAAGCCTTTGATCTCTTCTATATCTGGATTTCCCTATACCATACCTCTTAAAATCAAATAAATAAGATAACGGATATCCGGTTAAATCGACCGCTATGTGCCTTGCTAGTTACATGTTAATGTTGTTTACTGGATGTGGTTCAGATATCTCCTGGGGATATTTAACACCGTAAAGTTGGTATGAAGCTCATCTCGGGCGAATAACCAGGATATTCTGAACTCGCGTTCCAGATAATCAACCGGGAAAACACTATAGACGCGTGGTTGAGCGAGCCTCATGAGATAGAGACTATTTTTGACTTGGATATCACGTGACCATGTGGTTCATGACTAATCATGATATAGTCATGCTCGGGGACCGGGGTTCGAGACCGGAGAGATGCAGACGACTGGATGTTAAAGTTTTTAGACGAGCTTCAGCGAGGATTCAATTTCATATACTGAAAAAAATTGGTGTTCGTTTTTATGTTTTTTTTTTTTTTTTCGGTTCTCCACAGGTCAAACGGCTACAGCTATCAACTCTAAACTTTTTTTTTGTCATAGTTCCTCATCTAAATCAGATCTGTATAGTTTTGTGGCATTATCGGGTGATAACTTTCATTTTTTATCAATTTTAGAAATTTCAAATATACTCATTAAAATAACTCATTGGAAAAAAAAAATTATTTTTCAAAATGATGAAATTTTGTGTGAAGTTGAATTACATCTTGATACACATTTCTAAAAATTCTCAGCTTGATCGGGTCAGCCATTTTGAAGAAAAAACATAAAATGTGCTGAATTGGTACCACTCGAAGCAGTTTCCACCCATTTTTAACTTGAATGTCACCCAATTGGCGAATGTAGGCGAAAGTTCGGCAAAAAAATCGACATACTATTACTATCCGCTCGTCTAACAACGCATATATGGCGTTTTCTTGGTGTATATCATGAAGTCACAGTGACATGGTAGAAACTGAAGTGACTGATGTGGACACATTAATGTGTGACACATTTCCAGCATTTCGATAAACATCACTCATCTACTTATACCCTCCTCACACATTTCAGAGAAGAGAAAACATGATTGTCGGAGAGAAGACCGGGGTGGTCTTCTGTCAATATGATAACATTTTCATTCAGTGGATGCGAGAAATAACAGAGAGAAAAAAAGGAGGCGAAGAAAGAAAACAAAAATAAAGAGAAGAAATATTCGTGTAGAAGAATGGAAACTTTTTCCTAACACAACTTTTCAATTGTTTTTCGTCTCCTAACTTGCCACTCCAATCTTCACGATGAGTTGAATGACCTATATATTCAATCCAACTATTTCATTTGGGTGGTTAGATCGCTCTTTTGGTGCCCCGTTCAAACGATCCAAAATTCTCATTCTTCGTCTTCATGAAGCCTGGCTACAATTATGACTAAAATAATATGATGAAAAATAATAAAATAAAATATATAAAATGATATAATGAAACAAATATGACTGAAATGGAATATATTTCAATTGAAATAATAATCAGTCATTAGGAAATGGTGAGTATGTTTCAATGTACTAGGAAAACGCCATATATGCGTTGTTGGACGAGTGAATAGTAATAGTGTGTCGAATTTTCTGCCAAATTTTTGACTACATTCGCCAATTGGGTGACATTTAAGTTATGAATGGGTAAAAACGGCTTCGAGTGGTACCAATTTGGCACATTTGATGTTTTTTCTTCAAAATGGCTGACCTGATCAAGCTGAGAATTTCCAGAAATGTGTATCATGATGTAATTCAACTTCACGAAAAATTTCATTTCTTTGAAAATAAAAATATCACCTTTTTTCCGCTGTTTCATTCTATTTTTGAAATTTTGAAAATTCATAAAAATAAAAGTTAACACCCGATAATACCAACAAACCACACAGATCTGAGTTAGATGAGGAACCATGAGGAAAAAGAGTTTGAAGTTGATAACTGTAGCCGTTTGACTTGTGGAGAACCGACAAAAAACATTGAAAATAAAATAAAAAAAAGAACACCAATTTCTTTCAGTATGTCAAATTGAATCCTCACTAAGGCTCGTCTAATAAGCTGAATCGTTGTTGACGTTTCAAATACTTTCATGAATTTAAAATTTTCAAATGTTGATGATTTTTTAATTCTAATATACTTTTGACTCTAATTCTAATCTCAAAGTGGTTGGATAAAAAAAAAAAAAAAGAATTCATAATTTTTAAATGATTTAAGGGGACAGTGAGGTGAAACTGAAAAGTCTCTTAAATAGGGGAATAGAAGAAAAATTCACTCTGAAACTCATTTGTAGAAGAAAAATAGAAATTTTCAGATTTGAAAAAAAAAATCGGGGGGGCCAACCGTGTTGACTACCCCCTAAAATGTGACATTTGAAACATATCCTTACTTCTTTCTCAGTTTTCATTTTTTTCCATTTTTTTTTTTTCAATTTTTCACAATACTCCAAGGTTCAAATCTGTGCATCACTTTTTCCAAAATCATCCTTCTTTGAGACACGAAGAAAGAAACAAAAATTATTTTGTTTTTGCAGCAGCGCATCTGTTCACCTTTTATTTATTTGCAAGTGCTAAAAAAAAAAAATGGAAAAACCCATTCTTGAATTTGTTATTGATTGTATCTTGAACATGTTCTGAAAATTTCACACAAATCCATCAATTATTGTGAAAGAAGTAGGATTTCTGCTTCTCAAATTATAGTCAATAATTGTTCAGAGTTATTAATGCTTGAAGTTCAGGTATAATATATGTTTCAATATATTTTTGGATAGCGGTTCCACACATTGGTATACTAATTAATTTATTGCTAATTACCTTTACATCACATATTATTCATAATAACATATTTGAAAAATGGATAGTCTAGGCTACATGAAGAATTAATAAAAAAAAAAAAAAAATATTCAGTTTTCATGGTAGTTTCACCTCCTCGTCCCCTTAACTTTTCAACACATTTTCAATTTTCAGTGTAACTCGTGCTGCAAACAGTTAACATAATCAACATTCCATAATCACTTGACCAAATTTTGTCCAATTTTGTCAAAAATTTGACGCTTTTTCTTCAAAACGGCTGGTTCGAATTGCTTATAAAACGATGATAATATGTGTCATTTATGTATACACACCCACAGAGAATTTTATTCTATTTGAGGAGATTTCATTTTTCACATTTTCTTGCCCAGCCTGATCTCATGAGGTTTTTAAAAATTTTGACATGATATTTCTCAATATCAGTCAAACCGATTCATTTTCAAAAACTTCACAGTTCCAAGTTGTATAAGTTTGCGTGTACAAAAAAGTTTCATGTCGATCAGTCAAACCATGCGACCTGAGCAGTGCTTACAAAAAAAAAAAAAAAGCACAGACAAAGCTCCATAAGAGTGTGGTGAAGACTTCGCTACGCTCATCTATTTTTTTTTTTTAATAACATCGAAACTTGATACTAAATCATTGTTTTCCAATCAAGGCTATGGGTGAAAGATAGGATCGTTTGGACGGGGCACCACAAGGGCGATCTTACGACCCCATTTTGATTATTTAAAACTAATGGTCTTCAACACCAGGATTGCTAATCTAATACCACCATTCCTGATTGTGAACGATTACATGAAAACGCTATAAACCATTTCGCTTATACACTTCAAAATGATCAACATTCCATAATCACTAGACCAAATTTCAATTGTGAAAAATGCTCAAGCGAACAAAGGTTTTGTGTCAAATTTTCGATGTGATGAAAATTTTCGATTTTCTGGGGTGGTAAGATCGCCCTTGTGGTGCCCCGTCCAAACGATTCCATCTTTCATCCATAGCCTTAATTGGGGAACAATGATTTTGTATCAAGTTTCGATGTTATTAAAAAAAAAAAAAAAAAATCTCCCTCCAGAATTAGTAATTCAACATCCCCAGATTTTCGTGACGTAATCGCTCGACTGTTTAGACAAGCTGCGACAATTCATTATCCCTTTTTCATTTCCATCCCTTCTTTTTCTCGGGATAGCTCCGATAGTCGAGCACTGATGCATGAATATGCAGTGTACATCTGGATTTACATGTCTGGAATTGTTCCCGGATCTGCGTCCTCAAGCATTCCTGTCATTCCCGTTTCACGATAACTAATTGATACAGGAACGTTATTAGGGAAATCAGCATTAATTAAGAGTGCACAGGAATCGATTTAGCGAAATATCAGTTTCTTGGTGATACCTTTTGAATGATATGAGATATAAAAATTATAACACGCGAGAAACACAGATAATTATAATATCTTGGAGATAATATAAATTTACCATTAAAGTCATGTCACATGACTGTGAAGCGTCGAAAGCTAAAAAATATGTTTTTTAGATGTATATGCTCGACAGTTATGCGACATGACTTGAATAGTTATTACTTATATCATCTTGAAGCTATTATAATTATATGTGTTTCTCGCGTGTTAAAATTTTCATATCTCATACCGTTCAAAAGTCATCACCAAGAAACTGATATTTCGCTAAATCGACTCCCGTGGACTCTTAACAGCCCGCATATTGGACAGATTTACAGGGTGCACTTTGGCCACATATATCTCAAGAACTACAAACACTACGGACTTGCAGTAAAATGCAATGGATAAACAATACCCTCACAATTAGATATGCCTGATCAAAAATTGAAGAATGATTTCATTATGGAGCAATAATTGGGTCAAAATGTGCCTAATTTGATGGATTTCATTGCCTAATTCCCGGTCACCGAATAATAGTGGAAATAAATTACAAACGCACATCCTCAAGTTCAACTTTGCTTATCAATATTCAAAATTCTGATTTGCCTTTTATTCTACAGTTTTCCCAATTTCCTTGGCCAAAATGTGTAATGTAATTAGATTTTGTCCAAATTATGAAATGAAAAACTCCCCCATCTAGCGGTGGTTACTGAAACTCTTTCAATATTATCCTTTTTTCACTTTTCAACCCACAATTAAACTTTTGAACGCACATCGAACTTGTGTCGAGCATTTCGAAGAGAAACATTCTCAGCTAAGATGCGGGCTCTTAAGAGGACATCCACTTCTTCTAATAATGTTTATACATATTCTCTTGTCCACGAGAATGAAGAGTTATTTCTTACATTGTGCAGATATATGCACCTTGGATACATTCTGTATGAGCTCACGGGACGAGATTGATGATGATGAACACAACTGAATCATTCAAAAGCGTTGAATATTTTAAACTCCACGCCACGCAGAAGAGTGGCTCTGAATTATTGAGTCAATTAGGCAAGTTCTTATCTCGCTCTCGTGGATACAAACATATATTAAGATGCTACTAGTCGGTCGCGATTTCAGCATAAAATGGATGTATTTTCATTCAACTCTCATGAGCCAACGACACGTTCGATGACTTTCAAATTTCGAATGTAATTCAGTCACAGGTCAATCTGATTTAACGAGGTACTTTTGTTCCTCAAATATTTTTTTGTTCATATATAAACTTCAATCAAACTAAGGCGAAATTCAGTGATTTTTCTGATTTCATGTCATGTAATAGCGCCTCGGTGATCGCGCACATATGACATTTAATTTACGTTACAGTCAAGAGACATTCTTTAACTATACACCCCAAAAATTTGACAACAATCGCTTGATTGGTTTCTTCACAGTTACTGTTTACAATTAGCGTGTTTTTCTCGTGTGACCACATTACACATTTTTTAATATATCTAAAGAAACTCAAACGCCTGAGGGGTATACGCCTTCTTATACATATTTGTACATTGGGTAGTCTATCGATGTCACCCGATAACACGTCGTACACAATCATTCACCGCCGAGTCAAAAGAGATTATTTATTAGCAAAAATATGTCAAGATAAGAACGCAAAGGACAGACGATATTTGCCGCTACCTCATTTGGCGTATCGACACACCAAGCCGTTTGTGCTAATTGATGGTGGAGACGCTCAATCGGTTCTTTCACATTTAGACTAGAAGTCATTTTGTCGAAACGTATCAACTAGAAGTCGGCTAAAAGTAGAGATTGCTAAAGCAATCATTTGGCCACGTGGACTGTGAGTATGTTTTCGCAGAAAAAAATGTTTCATTTACCGGTACAAAATGACCTAGAAGTCTCAAACCAAAACATTACTTTACATTCATTACTATTCCAAAAAGGTGATGCTATCGATTAGGTAATCGTATTGAATTATGAAACCAATTGAAAAATTAGTAATTACTAAACATACTTGTTTTATGTCTAGGTTGGTTAGTTGTCACCTCACGGTCATAGAACATTGTTATTGATTATTGACTATTATTAGTTTTTTCACGCTTTTTTCACACACAGCCCCCTCCATCTTTGCACAACCATTTACGAATTCATGTTTTAAGAAGTTTTATAGGATCTATATGATTCTTGCCATTTATTTCTACATTTAAACTACCTGCCCATATAACTAGCCTCACCAAACTTCCATCTATCAAATACAACCTGGAATCTTTCCTACTCCAGAACCCCTTCTATGACCTCAATGAATTCCTTACTTCGAAGTCACACTAGAGTTAGACAATCATTGCATCATAGCATAGTCCTATATAATATCATTCTGTCTTCTTCAATCATATCTCTCTGTCTCCTCATTTTCATATCTAGTTGTAAGTTTTTATATTTCCTATATTTGTACCATGTGTGAATCTTTGGACTAAATAAAATGAAAAATGAAAAATAGTCATGTTATTGTTATTATTGAAAATGATCATTATATACGGCGCCGCGCGGCAGTCGATATCTTCTATTTATATTGGGTTTAACGACGGATTGTACTGATGATCAGCCTGATCTATTGGCTTCGGTGAATGATATATGAGATACTGGGATAATGAGAAGAAAAGTTATGTTATTATGCTTTTTGGGGATAGTGGGAAGGAGTCGTCCTTGGCCTGTTCCATGTATCAACCTGAACGACAGAGGGCAAGCACGATGCACCTCTGACCTCAGTCAGGATAGTCGACCAGGACGGAAATCGAATCCCGGTCTCCTGAATTATGGTTCAGTACGCTAGCCACTCGACCACCAGTATCAGTTGCACAGTGAATATCCAAGACGAAGCTGAAGGCCTTCCGAAATATAGGTCACTGATGCCAGGAGCCACGACCTTTCGTCATTTAACTCATCCTTATTCCTTTAATTCGTATAACGATTCATTCATCACGTAAGCAGAACGAGAATTCTTATTTCTTATAAATGATCCATTCACATAATCATGGATGAGCGTAAGCGAAGAATCAATTTGGCCGTTAAAAAATAAAAATGTCACAATAAATATGTTGATGAAACGTAATAATACTTGTAAAAAATTTTTTGGTGTCCTTCTCCCCCCTTGGGATTACCGAACAAAACATCATAGAGAGAGACCATTCTGTGTGGTTCTTATCCTTGGTCAGGACTCACGTCATAGTCCTGTGTTGACGCTGGGAGTGTGCATGTCGGGACTGACAATTTCTTATGCGCGTCACAAAATAATTACGGAAAACTACAACAAAAATAAAGTTTCAGACCACCAAAAAATCGATAATGATTTCGATCGATATTACATTTATCATTTCGATTCGATCGAATGGAATTCCTAATATTTCAATATTCTCGATCGATTTTCGATAAAGTACTGTTCGGTATCGCTCACAAATTCTCGCTCCCTACAAATAATGTATGCATTCAAAAAATTATATTTATAGACAGTCTCTTCAGTGTTCTGTTCTACAAACGAAATCAGATAATATATGAAGTTATTACATCTCGTAAATGAAATATACAAAATTGGGTTATTTAAATCGTGATAATGTGCACTTAATGGATCCTACGAGCAAAGGTCTCATCCTCTTCAGGGTTCAAGTATTTGCTGATTGCTGTCATACCAGAATAGAGCTCTACTGGTTTTGAGTAAAATCGGGTATTTTGGCAAATTCCCATAAGAGAATAACAACGGGTTATTTTTGTCAATTTTATTCAAACGCCGAGATGAAATTTCAACAGAATGGTAATATGATCTCAATAGGCCCTTACCTACATGTTTTTACGAAGTTACAATTAATTTGGTTCGGTCGTTTTCAAAAAAATTATATATTATATTGAAAAAATGGAACAATTGCAATTACCTGAAAATAATTGAGTAGATTTTTGATTTTTCACTTTTTAATTGAATTTTTTCGAGACGTAAAACAGTCCGCTGGATCCGAATCTGGACACGAAATCTCGCTAAAAAATTCCAATCGACCGCAACGTCGCCTGAAGGTGCCGGTTATTTCGATGACGGGCGGCGGCGTAGTCGTCGATCCGAGTGCGGTAGCGCGATGCGGTCTTCAGATTCAGGCGGCATTTAATCTTGCCTCTGGAGCCGATGAAAATTTCACCGTCGGCAAAAAAACGTTGCCAAAGTTGTGACCGGAAAATACGTCCGAAACGGTCGAAGGACGGCCGCCGGCTGCTATACGGACCCTCCTGCAAAGTCCGTTTACACGAAAAATGACCCAAAATGGCCACCATCGGGACGAGAAAGGCGATTAGAAGAAAATAATTTCTGGGTTTCAAACTGACCAATCAGATCGGGGTAGGATTTGCGATACCCACCTGTACCTTGATCTCGAATACGGAACAGATTCTTTTCGAAAGTGAAATGCTCGCCATTTCCTCATCGGTGACCCGATTCAGCGAGTTTTCCAGCACGTGAATTCGGATAAGATAATGTACGAATTTATCGAAAAAAATTCGCATACAATTCGATTGACGATTTTTTTTTGAAATGTGTCGGCCGCCGTGGTCACAAAGAAAAACATGCCGTGGCGGGTGAACGGGTGGGTCAAATCGATCGGGGTTAAAACCACAGGATAGGAGACGACGTTTTCCCGAACTGTTTTCGGGAAATCCATTTTCCGAGTAATGGTGTCGGCGGCCGAAGAGTGCTCACCTTCCCGGTGATATTGCGGGTTACCAGACAAACGCACGAACTCGAAATGAACAGATTCGGAAAGGTCTAGTCGAGTCCTTTCATAAAAGTGCCGGTCGAATGAGATGGGACTCCTGGTTCGACCGGGTACGTGTCGGCGCGGTCCCGCGGACTTTCGACGCCGCCGCCGTCGACGGAAGTGCGAAAGGGGAATGCAGTTTCTAGACTCTGGCGGGGATCGATCACCTCTATCACCGGGGAAAATTTCGTAGTCGTCGGACATTTGCGGAAGATATTTGTGAAAAACTCGTTTTTCCGGCAATGAAAGACAAGTCCGCAGGACTCGAACCCCGAACCCCCGCGACGGTTTGCGGCAAGAGGTGGTGAATTATCGTACTTTTTTGGTGTACGACATTCACCGAAAACGAGAAAAACTTTCCCGGGGGTGTTCGGGGTTCGATTCCTGCGAACTCGCAATTTGTCTTTGGCGAGTATGTTGTGATTGGGCTTCGGAAGTTGGAGGAATAGAAAGTCCGCCTCTGAGAAAAATCTTATCGGGAGTAGAACAATTCTGTGGCTGGCAAGTTTCGGTAGAGGCGGACTTTTAACACGACTTTTATATCTTCGAAAACTTGAAAGAAACGTGATTTAGACACCAAAAAATCGATAATTTCGATCGATATTCAATAGGCCTATCATCATTTCGATTCGTTCGAATGGAATTACTGATTTTCTGATATGTTTGATATAGCACTATTAGGTATCGCTTACAATTTCTTGATTGAACGGCAACACTACAAATAATGTATTCATTCAAAAAATGATATTAAAATGATATTACATTAATTATTTTATAGACAGTCCTATATGGACAGTTTCTTCAGTTCTCTGTTTTACAGATGAAATCAGATAACATATGAAGTTATTCCATCTCATAAATGAAATATACAACATTGGGTTATTCAAATCGTGATAATGTGTAGGCCTACTTAATCGACCCTACGACTTACGAGCAATGGTATCATCCTCTTCAGGGCTCAAGTATTTATATATGAGCCTATGAATTAGTGAAAATCATTAAAATGTTCATGATAAATTAAAAGGTAAATATTTTTTAGAAAACAAGTAGATTTTTGATTTTGAATTGAGAAAGCGATTATTTTTATATCCACTGCAGATTTGGACCCTGAAGATTAGGCGACCATTGGTTGTAGAAATCAACTTTTTTCGATTGAATATACATTTAAAAAAATAGAAATATACCACTATGAGATAGATGAAGAGTGAAAATAAATATATACATAAAAATGAAATGAATGAATAAATATACTAATATTAGAATATAAAAAACTTGTTGACAAATTCATCATTCGTGTAAACTACACGCTCAGCAAAGGATTGCGATTTCATGATTGTTTTTCCCTCGCATCCAGTGAATCGTCCATAATAAATATCACGTCAGAGCAGCTGATAACGCTGTAACCTGATCTATTCTTGAGCTCGATCACTTTCAATATCTTCATTCCACTGTATTGAGGGTCTCAATTGACCGTCTATCATATCAATTATCACTAACGGTTGGAAGCTTCGATCCTGCAAAACGTTAGGCGGCATATTTTGCTTTGACAGTAATAAATCAAACTACCAATTTGTCAGCTAACGGGTCAAACCCTTTAACCTATCTAGGCAACTCAAATTTCGTCCCTGTATAAAGGGCTTGCCTATCTTGCCCGAAATAGTTTTGAGAGTGACTAGTGGAGCCTTAATGAGCCATTTGATGAATCTTTGAAAACTTTCATTATATGCTGACTTGTGGTCTGTGGATCTTACTCAACTTCTTTCTCTCTTCCTCTCTCTCAATCTATCTCTTCATCGCTCTCTCCCACCTTCTATCTTTCTCTGTCTCTCCCCACTTTTCTCTCTCTTTCCCTCTTCCTCTCTCTCAATCTCTCTCTTCATCGCTCTCTCTCACCTTATCTCTTTCTCTGTCTCTCACAACCTTTCTCTCTCTTCAACTCTATCTTTCCCTCTTCCTCTCTCTCAATCTCTCTCTTCATCACTCTCCCCCACCTTATCTCTTTCTCTGTCTCTCCCTACCTTTCTCTCTCTTCAACTCTCTCTTTTTCTCTTCCAACATCTCTATCTTTCTCTCCCCAACCTTATCTCTCTCTCTCTCTCTCTCTCTCTCTCTCTCTACCTCTTTCTCTCTCTCTCTCTCTCTGTATTTCTCTACCTTTCTCTCTCTCTCTTCATTTCTCTCTTTTTATCTTCTTTTCATCATTTTATCACCATATCTCACTCTCTCTCTTTCTCTCTTCCCCTCTCCCAATTTCTCTTCATCCCTCTCCATCAACCTCTCTCTATATCTCTCTCTCTCTCCTCCTCTCTCTAACCTTCTCTCTCTCTAGCTCTCTCTACCCCTCTCTCCCACCTTCTCTATCTCTCTCTGTCTCCACATTCTCATCTCTCTTTTTCTCTTTTTTTCTCTCTTCTCATCATTACATTGATATTCTATATTCTTCGCATCAACAATCAATTATAATTGTTGTTGTTGCTGAACATAATATCAATAGAAAGTCCAACCAATCACATCAATAGTAAGAGACAGGCTATCAAGGTGACTGAGCGCACATGACTCGCTTCATGAGCTCACGTTCTACTCGTCAACCAGTCACGTGGTAGCCCCGATATCAGCTGGCCGTGTGGACCACGTGCCATGGCCACGGCCACGGACTCGCATTATGACACGCGGCCAGCACGATAATATGTAGTTACACAGTAATTTACTGCGCTGCTCTGCTGGTAGTTGGAGGGTGAGGGGGTGGGTGAGGGGCGAGGAGTTGGAGAGGTGCCAAGGGGGTGGGGGGAGACACTTTGGCTGACCGCAATAAGGGATGATAATATAAATATTATAGATAATATTAAGAGTGCATAAGAGTCGATTTACAAAAATATATTTATTTCTGTTACTAGGAAAACGCTATATATGCGTTGTTAGACGAGTGGATAGTAATAGTATGTCGACTTCATTGCCAAACTTCTGCCTAAATTCGCCAATTGGGTAACATTATAATTATAAATGGGTAAAAACGGCTTCGAGTGGTACCAATTTAGCACATTTCATGTTTTTTCTTCAAAATGGCTGACACGATCAAGCTGAGAATTTCCAGAAATGTGTATCAAAATGTAATTCAACTTCACACAAAATTTCAATTTTTTTGAAAATAAAAATTTTTCAATTTGTTTTCCGCCGTGTCATTCTAGTGAGTATTTTTGAAATTTCTAAAATTCATAGAAAAAAAAGTTGATATCCGATGATGCCACAAAACTATACAAATCTAAGTTAGATAAGGAACCATGATGAAAAAAAGTTTGAGATTGATAGCTGTAGCCGTTTGACATGTGGAGATACGACAAAAAACATAAAAAAAAACATGAAGACGTACACCAATTATTTTCAGTATGTCAGATTGAATCCTCGCTAAAGCTCGTCTAATAATTCCTGAACGATAAAATACATTAGAATTATGATACAGGGGGACGTCGTGATGATATCAACATATGTAATCATCAGATGAGGAAGGTGTACCGACTCGCATCTTTGAAGTGGAATATTTTTGGAGTCAAAATCTGATTCCGAGATCCAATTGTCTATAAAAAAACTATCGCTTTCATATATAACTATATGGAACAACAATACTAACCAATGTTATACACGGCTATG
>CAXFZR010000305.1:2500-18005 GCA_964007535.1 Brachyptera risi
TAGAAGAAAGAAATGTAATTACTCTCAGCTGATGTACTCGCCTCTCTGGTCACGTTCTATTCCCGCAAGGAGTTTGTAATTTATGTATCGGATTTATGACTGTATAATTATCAAGTCAGAATTACTTATGTTTCTGACTTTCAAAATAATATGTGGACAGCTGTTGTATTAACAAATTACAATACACCAAAATATTGAGAACAATATCATATCTTCTCTGACCTCACTTATCACGCTGTAATATTTTCATTTCTATTTGTTATGAAAAGTTTCGTACGTCAGATATTCCCTTTGAGTATTATCAATAAACTAAATGGGTTGAATTCAACTTGAATACTGTGTGATCACATTTTCTTTCATATGGATTGAAAATACCGTACTTTTGTGACACAGCTTAAATTATCCGCAAACAAATCAAGCACGTAAATTTATTTACTCTTGCATGGGACTTCTTAATTAAACCAGGGAATTACGAAAATCGAATCAATTCTTCAAAGTCAATATTATCCCAGAGAGGCAGGCTAAATGAATTGAAACCATGATATTACATGCGGTGGAGTTGATACGATGCCATGATTGACTTGAATGGAACCAAACGCCATGGTCGTTGGTAGGTAAACCATCCTGGTCTGATTGAATTAAAGAGAGAACGATTGGAAAATAGCTATTGATGGTAAAACATTCCAAAAAAACAGAAAATTAAATACAAACATAAAATATTATTACAAAGAATAAGATAATTAATCCAACACTGGATGATTTTGATATGTTTTTACTTTCATTTCATGATATTTTTGAGAATAATCAGGAGAAACCCACGAAAAGAGGTCATGGTTTCCATTGAAATAATTTAATGTTTACTGTGCCTTGAACAATTCTTACAAAAAATATATTAAAAAGAGGATAAAGATGGCGGAAAATAGGGTATAATAAAATACAATGGGGTTAGTTGAGTATGGTTCCTTTTAATTCCACTTTGCTCTGCTGGAACTTTAAAGACAGAAAATATTCAATTAATATATCCTAATATACAATTTCATGTTGATTCGGAGCCGTGGATTGGAAGGGGATCGATGTCTCTCAGTTTAATGTAGCCGAAAATATAAACATTATTCTTTGGATTTTCTAACAATGGTCTTTGAAGAATGCTACGTGAAACTATTATTGTGAAATAATGGCCGTGAACCCACTTCTAGAGCAGTACGAATTTTGGTTATTCACGAAGCCTGAAGCTGAGAAAGAACTAACTTCACTTGTGAGATGTTCACAAGCGTGAGTGAACCCATTACAAGTCTAGATAGAGTACAATACGAAACAGTACCATGTAAAAATGACCAACTAGTGAAAGAAAGATAAATAATAAAATGAGAGGGTGAATGAGAAGAACATTATTCAAAAAAAAAAAACTGATAAAATTGAGGAAAGTTCTAAATGGAAGAAATTGAAGTGAAATAATTTGTTTTATGTTTCAAGCTACGTTATTGTGACGATGAATTGTCATTGTAAAATATAAATGGATCTTCAGTAATTGATTTTATGATTGAATTGATGAAGAATTAAATAAATGATTGGAAGAATAATGACAAAATAACTATAGGAGAAGATGGACATTAATTTGCATCTTATGTTTCGAGGGTTTTTGCTTTTCGTGCTAAAGTAACTGAATGCAAGTTCAAACTTGTGACACTTTGACGTCCGGTGCATCCAATGCAGGAGTATAATATCAAATTTCACCCTCAAAACATAATCCATGTGTATACGGATGAGTGAGGAACTATCCAGAAAAATTATTGACCATACAATGAAATATAGAGTTAAAAACTCACAAACCAAGAAAAAAGGAATTTCATTTCTTTCTTCAAACTAATCATCTACGAATATCAAATAGTTGAAGAGGGTTGAATTTTTGTTCATATTGAAAAATAGAGATAACAGAATTGTTGAAAATATATCATACAGCACTTGTTCAAAACACGAGGAATTTATCCAAAATAGACCTATAGAAGTCAAGTTTTGATTTTCGTTTCGCTGCCGAGATAGTTCAATACAGGATTTGTTTCGATAAAATTCAATTGAATCCCATCAATCTAACATTTTTTTCGGAATATTTGGATGAATATGGAAGAAACCTAATAACACTTACCCATAACTTAGCTGTTGGTGGGGTCGTTAAGAAAACCAACTAACATTTAGACACCAAATTTACATAACGTCAAGTCGGGGCTACAAATAAGCAATAACTTGAAACAAGAATCTTGCTAACTCGTTACTTGACTTCTAATTCTCTACACTGAATATTTGAGTAAAGCAGGGTTTCCAGTTCCGATTTTTTCTTGTCGTCCGACACGATATCGGTACGATTCTTGTCATGCCTGTTTCCACTTCGCTGCACCGTAACGTTTTCGTGACGTCATAGCCATAGCCTTCATCACCTTTAATCTCACAGGCTTCTTCGATCGTGAGGAATGTGAGTGTAACTTACGGTAAAATCGTAATTTCGGCCGACGAAAGTTGAGTTGAGTCAATAATCACGACACCGAATCGGTACCGAAACGGTGTCGTGAACCACCATGTTGCTTAGGTGAATACTGGCTTGTGATTGGCCAGTTGTTGGGAAAATCGTGTCGGACGACAAAAACAAATCGGAACTGGAAACCCTGCTTAACTAGTACTAGAATAAATAATTAACTGAAAAGTTCACTACTCGTACAAAAAATCGTATGCAATACATTTTGATTCTGAATGTAGACAAGGAATGTTCTCTTTTATCAATCGCTATTTTTAAATTGCTCAAAAGCTATAGGAATGATCATTCCTCATATATCGATCAGCTCTTAGATAACGAATGATCGTGAACAAGATGTAGACCCTAAGTAGAAATGTATCCATTTTCAGAATTAAATTCATCCGTGGCCTTAACTGAGGAACAATAATTTTGTATCAAGTTTCGATGTTATTAAAAAAAAAAAAAATGAAATTATCGCTTTAATCGCGTACTCGAATAATTTCAACATTTCAATATATTTTGAACCGTGCTAGAATATTATGTACTTCGACAACGGTATGATCAAGAATAGGATAGGTACATGCACTAAACAACTCTAAAATTTTCGTGCATTGATGCATTAAAAAAGGTCCGTGAATTCAATATCAACAAAAAGAATATATACAATTTTTTTTGTACGCCTATACTTCGAATATTTGTTGCAGTGGTCAGAAGAAAAAATGTATGTTTTTGTCAATATGTATAGATCCATTTGTGAACATGCAGTGAACTTCCATATTTGCTGGCGTAAAATAATGAAGTTTGCTTAGCTTTGAGTTTTTAAAGTCAATTTCTATCATTTCTATTTGCATTTCATAAATTATCATAATATTTCCTAGAAGAGAGAGATGAGCACTCAGAAAATCCATATGCAAAAGTTCCAGAAAAATAATTCAAATGAGCGTCTTCATAATAAGAAATGCTCAAAAATTCAAAATATGAAAATCGAAGCTCATATTTTTTATTTTTAGTGCCCTAGGGCCGAATTCACAAAAGGTCATAACTTTGATCCAGCTCAAACTTACAACAATTTCCAGAGATAATACCATATTCGATCTATTATTTCTGATTTTTCAATTTCAATAAATAATAGATTGATGGTAATAATGAATTTAATCAAAAATTAAGATTGAAAAAATAAAAAATAATAGATCAAATAATGTATTATCTCTAGAAATTGTCGTAAGTTTGAGCCGGATCAAACTTATGACCTTTTGTGAATCTGGGCCCCGAGGTCCTGGATGGTTCAGACATTGACTTGAAGTTGCTATCAGTCATAACGAGTGACAAAACTATCCTTGCTTACTTTTGATGATAAATGGTGTATATTTGTCAATACTGGACTATTCATTCGAGATTGCCGTGTTATCTCATTTAAGACATATGTAGTGACTTATATCAATTAATTAATTAATTCTATTTTCATCCAGTGGTACTACATTGAAAAAAAAATTCGTGATGAAATTAGGAATTTCAATATAACATATAAGAATAGTCAAAATATACATTCATCTCATAGTCATTGAACATCTCAACTTATTTGAAAACAATTTTAAAAATATTAAACTAGAAACATTGATACGAGGTATTAAAAATACTTGAAAATCCATATTATAAAATACATTCTGAAAACACATTGAAATATATCGAATAAAACCGAGCGAGTAATTTGGAAATATGAATTATGAACACGATACGGATTACAATTAATAAGGTCTATTGAAGGTAAAACCAAGACAAAGTCAGTTAATTTATCATTGGTGTCTATATCTTCAAAATAGTCATCCATATTATTAATACATTATTGTATGATGGAAGATTTCAAAGTGTTTCAAACTATATCTAGGCTGCATGTGGATTTAATGCATGATGATGATTAATTGTAAGGCCTGGGCCTATAGATTGGTTCCACTATATTTTATTTCCTGTTCAAACCTAAGTGATCTATGTTTTTCAGTTTGTGAAATATTTTTGAATCTTGTATTATGGTTGTCACGCATCTGAATTTTGCTGTGATAAATAAATGTTGCTCTTGATATGAATTAACAATCCATAAATTGATAGCACCGGTTATGTAATTAATTGTGAAGATTATAAACGTTTTCTACATGAATGAAGTCTCTATTTTTTGCATATAATAAGAATAGTTATTCTTCGATCTGAAATATTGTTCCATTGCATGGAACACTACCTGGAAAACTAAACCGCACCTCACTAAGAACTCAAAATAACCAAAATGGACTGGATTTACTTGACTTAAGAGGCCGCAGGCGCTCGTATTTCACGCCGCAAACACTCACGGCTGTAATTTTTTAGATATCAATATGATTGTTTTGGAATTATATTAATAATTGAAAAACGGATGTTACCGTATTTACAGAATTTTGAACCAAAAATGTGTAATTTTTCAAATTCTTCAAATAAAAATTGAAACATTTCGTGAATGCGAAAACCTAGATACATATTTTTGAATACTGAAAAAAAATTGAAATGTGAAATATATCAAAAGTGTGAGCTATGGAATTAATGGCGTTTACGTGAATATGAGTTCGGCGGGCTAGTCTACGGGTTGCGCCTAGCACACGATGCATGTTAAACTCGAGTCTGAAGCGAGCGAACAACGAGCCCGTGTAGAGCGCCTGCGGCCTCTCAAGCTAAATTGCCTCCTCAAAACACGCTCCATCAAGATTCATCTGTCACTCATTCATATGATTTTTCCAATTCAGAGAATTAGTAATTTGTACACCTAGATAACGAGAGAAATATTTTCATTGCTTTTGTTGAATTTTATAATTTCGAACATGTTTTCAATTCAACTCCGCTAGCATGAGTCTATGCTGCTAGTTTTTATATCATTATTTATCCATTTACTTCTGGATTTCTCAAACTTCTTCAAAGTATTCTGCCTCAGAGGTAATTCTTTTCATACAATCTTGTGAAAATCGACATGACGTTATTACAATTTTTTAATTACATTATTATAATTATTAATGGAATGTCAGGTCTCCAATTCCAATGTATTTATGCGTTATATGTAGACGTAGCTCGGAAACTACATGATTATTATTCTATTTTCCACTATAATTGTTACTTCTAAAAAACTCTTAATGAAACTTTGTCAATGTAAATGCTTGTGATGTTTTGTCTGAAAATCCATTTTCAGTTACTTTATGTGTACAATGTACCTCTTCAAAATTAGTTGAATCAGCATCTAACAATGTTGTTGATGTAGTTGTAATTCTAGTTGAAGTGAAGATAGTTTAATAAATATTGTGTGAAATAAAATAGATTTTAGCTCAATTAGTTGATTTACAGGTACATTGAGATCAATAGTAAAATCCTCTCCAATTAAAATCATTTTCTACCTCAATTATTGTCGTAAAAAGCTTCTAAATTTGTCATGAATATATATAATCTACCCGTAGGTGATCGAAATAACGTCATGATAATTACATTGTTACACTTGTTGTTATCATATTCAGTTGATTTAATTATTGAGCATTCAAAATGCGAGTCGTGATTTATTCGAGCGGAGTCAGTATATACGCTTAAACACATTATGATCATTTTTAATATATCTGACGGTACCACCACCTCTTTTTGTTTATCGACAAAAGCAATCAATCTAGTAATCATTACAGTGCGTCGTTGAAACCCAATATATATATAAAAAAAAAGCAATCAATCATTTGATAATTTGAAAGCTGAATAATATTTGTTTGATAGTAATTAAGCCAATGATCTGATAATATTACAACGTCATTATGGCGATCCATATCACCCGATTGGTTTAAAATTACTTTTTTCTTATTTTATATTGGGTTTTAACGACGCACTATACTGATGGCTACGATCTATTGGCGTCGGTGGATGATGAATGAGATGATAGGATGATGAAATGAAAGGTTATTTCATTAGGTGTTTTGGATGGTGGGAATGAGTCGGTCGTGGCCTGTTGTCAAGGAACCATCCCAGTATCAACCTGAACGACAGAGGGAAACCACGAAAAACCCCTGTCAGGATGGTTGACCATGGCGGGAATCGAACCCCGGTCTCCCGAATGACGGTTCAGCGTGTTACCACTCGGCCACGCGTCTCGGTAGATGAGATTCTATATAAGTATGATTTAACCGCCCCCGTAGCTCAGTCAACTATCACACTGCGCTAAGAACTGAAGTTATCACCGGGCGTGGGTTCGAGTTCCGCATAAGACATGGGTTTTTGAAAAATACCTCTCACCTATCGCATCGTTTCATCATCACACGCTTATTCGTACCCCCATATAACCTAGCTGTTGGTGGGGTGGTTGGGCAACAATACAATTTGTTTATGGTTTCATCGAATACATTATGACGGTCAATGACCTCATTTATCATCCACTTCGTGTTCTTAATATTTATTCTGTCCTCGAAAAATCATCTCTCAGTTTTGACATAATGTGCAATCCAGCTCGATGTTTATTGTTATTGGATCCAACGTGAATCATTACAACTTTAGGTCTTTGCTTTCTCTCATTCAAGGACTTTTTCATGACCTCGTTGACCCTAATACCTGAGTACACTTCTACGTCACAAACCTTATCCTTGAGAATCCCATACGATAACACCTCGCCATCCTTAAACTTTGTCAAGTCTTGATTTCCATACTCATTTACATTCAAGATGATTATTGTTTGCTCAACGACGCCACCAAAAACTAGGTTATGCGGGGGTACGAATGAGCAGGTGATAATGAAACTATGAAGTGGTGATAAGTGAAACGACGTTTACAGAAAAAGAACATATCTTATGTGGGACTCAAACTCACGCCCAACGGTGGCTTCAATTTTTAAGGCGGTGCCTTAGCTGACTGAAACACGGAAGGAGGCTCATACACATTATCTGTGCTACATCGCTGCTTGATTCATTTGAACATTTTGGCGTACATTTCTTCTCAATTTTCTCTGTTCTCTTCTACTTCATTCGTTAGCACTTATTTTTTATGATTATTTATGAAATGTCCTGTTCCCACCTCCAATCCCGTAGGTGGTGTCTCGAATTGGCCCACAAGTGTACTTATAAGGACTCTCTTCTGCTTGGTGAAGGACGAAATGCCAATCACTTCACTCCGATTACTTATTGACAGTTCTTCAATTTTGGCTAGCAAAAGACTGTTTATTTATTGTAGATTTTCCAGACGTCCACCTTCCTCAATTAGAAGTTTATCTTTCTCACATAACGCCAATTCTGAAGCCTTAACACTATTTTCATTGGCACAGTCACTCACTGGAAAGCCTATCATTCCAACGCTTTTAGCGGTTCCACTTTCAATACAGTCATCTTTCACCAATCTATCGATTGATTCTTTTTTCATTTATTTCATTCATTTATTCAGGCTTAATTGGGGAACAATGATTTTATATCAAGTTTCGATGTTATAAAAAAAAAATTTAAGAAAGCCTAACTTTGTTCAATTCAACTATTTTTCTTAATTAATTCGGCCATTTTATCATCGAGTTCACTTGACACACACACCGGCCTCGATCCGTACGCCATTTTGAATATTATCATGTCTATTGTCACCCGATGTCTGAAAGAGACAGATGGGGGAGATGTGGATATAAACCAGAAGCAATGAGCAAACAGAAGACATTGTCGGCACGCGTTCAACTCGCGACAGACCGTCGCGGTGCAAAACATCATTCTACTGACATGTGACAGCGACCTAGCGCCATCTTGTTCCTGTCTGAACATACACACATTCATGATTCTCAGATGCAATTTACACAATTGTTTATTTAAGTACAGTCGGACGTACGCGTCTATATTGAAAATGCTAAAATTGGTTAACGATTGTCAAGGAACTTTTCTGAGAATAATGATTCAATTTATTGGTTTGTGACATGTGTATTAAGGAATACATTGTTTATAAAAAATCAGATATAAATATAGCAGATCACAGTATGTAAGATCACAGATCACACAGTCTTATGTGAAAGCATTACAGATAGAACATCGTGGAGATGGTCATATATAGAATAAAAGCAAGCCTGAATATTGTTGAATGAATTAATGGTGTGGTATAATTATAATGTATGAATTTTAATTTTTCATAATTGCCGTTGTCGAACATAGTAATTATTTATAATGGTTTGCATTTATGCATAGGGCATTTGATCAGAAAATTAATACACAATCAATGCAAATTGGAATTTTGAGAGTATTTTATATTTTAGCGAATAAAATGAATATTGGATTGTGTTGTTAATGTTGACAGTATTCAACAGGGTGGAGAAGTGGAGAAGTTTTTATCCAAAAAATTGTCACAGTAATTGATGTGAAGCTTTATTAACGTATACTCCGAAAACTATAATTAATAAATTAGCGCAATCAAGACTTTTGACGAGAATTGAAAAAAAAAGATTACAGTATCGTTTCGCTTTACTTGCAAGTGCAACCCCAATATCATGCCACTCCCACTTGCAGTACTTTACATCTACTACTTATACCACTACTTAGTAAGTAATATTTACTTAGTACTTAGAACTCACCTCACATTTGTTTGTATCATAAGCTTTAGGTTAGGCGCTGTATGCAGTCTAAATGCAATACGAGAATGGACTTCACCACCCTCATCTAAGATGACGGTCAGTAAGTCAAGTTTCAAACAACTGTGCCTTGTATTTTGTAAGAAAGTCTTTCCGAATTTTTGATTATGAAGAATTATCAATTCTTGTATCATTCTACGTACATTTCTTTGTTCATTTTCTAACATATTTAATTTAGCTTGTAATTATTTGACCTTGTTATGTTACTTTTGCTTCAACCATCGCATTACACAATATTCTTTCCATTATTTTTCTGTATTTAATCCACAGTCAATCTCTCTAGGGCTTTGTGGACATCACGTGACTGTTCATTTATTTATATGTATGATCTATGTTCTTTTATTCAATTTTTAAAAGAAGTTGTATCGGAGAGTTCCGTGAGAATTTGATTTCTTTCGAAGGAAATATTTTTTTACGAATTTTCTCATCTAGGTTATTCTTATGAGATTTTTATAAACTTTGAAATGAGTTTTCTTAGTAGTGGTGGCACTGATTGTGCCTTAAAACAATACAGTATCGAACTAGATGAGAACACTTGTGTATGCCAAGTTTCAACTAAATTTGCATCTTCGTTTGACCTGTGAAGCGCGAAAAAAACATGTACTTTTTTTCGAGCATAGTGAAATTGAGTCTTTGCTTCGCTCATCCAATAAAGTTTACGATGTTTCGTATGATTTTCGTAGATCACATAAATAAGTTTGAAAAATATACTGGAAATAATATCATAGGAACAGCTTATAAGCTCGATGTACCATCGGTTATATTACTTTTTTTCAAGCTCTATTTAATTATTTAATTTGTATTGATTGCATTGAAAAACTATAATATAAAGAAGTATCACCACGATTAGATTTGTCTTCGAAGCTCCGTTGTTAGGCTTGTCCACTAAAAAGTCGACTCCTAAATGACTTCTACTTTATTCCTATTTGTTATGATATAATGGATAATATTGGGCCCATACAAATTGTGTGTTACTGTGAGCCTACCTCTTGTTCTGGCGTGAATATCCACAATTTTCAAAAGAATAAAAATGTATTACAGAGAAATGCATAGCTACTATAGTTTTCTTAGTTCACTTTTTAAGGTGCTTGAAACCTTGCTCAATTTTAAAAGTCACTATTACTATAATGCTATCCTGATATTACTTGTGTATGAATCATTACATCTAGCATAGTTCATACTTCACCCAAGGTGTTTTCATCTCACTATCATTTTCGTTGGATTTCTGTTCCAACAGAGGATACTGATGTTTCACTGATATGAATACTATATGTGTCTATTACATCAGTATATACTTATCGTTTAAATAATAATCTCTATTGAGATAAAAGCTCCGAAACAATTTTAGATTTGATTTAATATTGAATGCAATTTAATTAAATGTCACGGAAAATGTTTACATGATTGGAACATACTTAGAAGTGTATTTAAGTAAAAAATGTATGTAAGCAAGACGCGTGTGAGTTTACAGCATGGCGCAAACCGTGCACCATGTGCTAGCCCAAGACCCAAACTAGGTGACAATTTGTAACAAAGTGTATTTTTTTTATGAGACTTATTTTCGAATACTCCCGTCCGTCCTAATCTTAAAGGGTTTTTCAAAATTTCGTGATAGTTCATCTCAAAATTGGTCAGAACGATTCGGCCTCAAAAATATATACTTCCAAGTAAGATAAGTCTGCGTGTACAGAAAGAGTTGACTGGAAGTCTTCGCTATCACTCATCTAATAACTAGAATTGTATACCGAGACGCGTGGCCGAGTGGTAACACACTGAACCGTCATTCGGGTACCGGGGTTCGATTTCTGCCATGGTCGACCATCCTGACAGGGGTTTTTCGTGGTTTCCCTCTGTCGTTCAGGTTGATACAGGGATGGTTCCTTAACAACAGGCCACGACCGACTCCTTCCCACCATCCAAAACACCTAATAAAATAACCATTCATCTCATCATCCCATCATCTCATTCATCATCCACCGACGCCAATGGTTCGTAGCCATCAGTATGGTGCGTCGTTAAATTCCAATACAAAAAAAAATGGAATTGTAAAGCATGCCCTAATCCACCCACCCACTGATGTATGAACAAATACATGACAATTTTCAAATTTGAATCAAGATAAGGCGAATTACCATCCCAGTTTTAATTTCATCTCTATCATCTCCCTTATTTATTTATCATGTGAGAAATATGTAAACAAACCACGTTCCTTCGCCACGACGCCATGCAAGGAGTCATGCATCAGGAAGAGCTTGGCGACGTCCTGCCATCGCCGTCTGGTACGTCGGGACGTTAATCACAAGTATAGAAGCTTAGCAAGTCAAGTGATAAAGCAGGTGGTTGCTACCACATACTATACCTAGGTTGGTGGGTATATAAACCCTTTGCCACAACTTAGACGATTACAAGCATATGTTGAGGTAAATGTGCTATCAGTTATCTTAAAATGGCATTGGAATGACAGATGGTTTTAATTCAGCTCAGCTGGAATAATGCATTATTTGTAAGCACTCATGAAGAGAAAATTTGGTACATATGGTTATTTTATAGAACCATGAACAACCAATTTTTGTTATGTATAATAATTGTTAAAACAAAAAATGTCAATTCAATATAACAGCATACCAATTCAATATTTTTAGTCAGATCTTCAAGAGAATGTATAACAAGATGAGGAATGACCATTATCAATGGTTGAGGAGAGTGATGAAGAGTAGAGTGAAGTGAAGAGTTCGACGACCAATGTCTGGAGAGGTTAGAAAGGGTCGTCTCACTTCAGGGAGAGTGGAGAGAAGTGGAACACAGTAGATGATGGGAAGATAGAGATATGGAGGGAATTCGTAGAAAGCGAAGAGTTAGAAGTAGAAATGGAAGATAGCAAGAATATATAACATGGAGAAACACGAATCAGTTGTCGGTACTGGCAGAGAATGAGCCCGACAATTCATGACCCGGTAATTGAAAGTGCATGGCATCCAATGATAATAATTAAATATTTTGAATAATAATCAAAGTTGAAATATGATGGTACATTTCCTGATTTTCTTGCAATCAAAATTTACCCAGATTAAATTCATCCGAAATTAGACAAAACAAATTAATTTTTTTGGCTTCAATCTTGTGAAAACTTTTAAAAACTTCAAATTAAGACGAGAAATGAGGTATCTGATTGAAATGTCGAGAGCGTTATTTGTAGAAATATTCAAAATATACAAAATGTATATATATATATATATATATATATATATATATATATATATATATATATATATATATATATATATATATATATATATATATATATATATATATATATATATATATATATATATATATATATAAATGATGTTTTTTACCTTCGTGACTATTCCGCTTATTGTTGAAAGATGGCGGTGTAGGCTGAACCCTCAATTTTTCGAATAGTTTCCACTTTTCGACGTTTCGAATAGGTCGCACACGGAGACGACTGTCTCAAACTTTTTCATACAACTATCTGGTTGCGTCAGTCACTGTGAGTTAATCAAGCTCTCTGGTTGACTTGTTGATTGGGCCCGAGGTCATGTGATAACATTGACCAATGGGAGTGTAGCAACCCTCCTTCTGTTTTAGCGCCAAGAGACACATGGAGTGAAATTAGCGCCGAATTACGATATTGGCGCTCTACGTTCTCGCTTCTTCAAGCCTTCTGGTTCTCAATCTCGCCATCGGTTCAAAGTTCGTCTGTACACTAGTAGTTCACTAGTAGTTGACCCAGTTAATATGTGGGTCAGAAGTGTGTTGGACGACGCATCATCGGACTTATTTGTAGAGCGTGTATCATTTCGAGTAATTCTAGGCACAGCCCACAAATACCTGAAATTATTATTATTATTATTATTTAATACATGCGAAGTAACGTGCAGAAAAAATTGAAAAATTGATTCAATAATAACATTAAATTGACCTTGTCATTTGTTTATGATTATTTTACCATTGACTATAATAGCCCTCAATAAATTCAATATTTATTTGTTGCTCAATTGATATACTTTAATTGTTATAATTGGAATTATATAGAGGACTTTGATGGATGAATATTTGAATATTCTTCGTTCAAACTATTCATTTTGTGACAATTTTGTGAATATTTTGTGACAACAGAACTGCATACTGGATAAATTGAAGATATATCGAAGAACATACAGAAATTTTGAAGAAATCAAATTGTCTCAGTTCGTTTCTTTGGTATCTGGATTTCGATCCCGGCACCTCCACCAGCATTTCAGGTCTTCTTAGGTTGTACCGAATTTTTGTGTGGATGTTGTTGGTAATTTATTTTGGCTTTCCACACTAATTTATTAGATATTTTGGAGCAAACGACATGAAACGGTTCTCCAACCGTCGCTTGACACGCATATCTCAATTCACAGTTGGAATTGTAGTTTTTTCTATCTGAATTGATTCACTGATTTTCCTTTTATGGGAGTAGCCCCAGCATAACATGGATGAAAAAGTTAATATTCCATAATAATCTTTATTGTTCATTTTCATGAATGTGTTGTCCTTCTAGTGAATTAGCACTAGTGGGAATGTATTTTTCTGTTGCTAATAAAGACTAAATCAATCCAATCAATCAATCAAATACAAAACCAGGCGCTGAATGACCTCGCTGTCGATGCGCCTTAAAACCCCAATATTCATTCATTCACCTTGAATTAGTGATCAAATCATATGAACGAACATTGAAGAAATATAAAATAAATTTTTACTTTATTCAAAGCTGGGACTGATCCCTTCATAAACTGTGGCTCACTGTCTATTACATCGACTCGTCGTGGAGGTTGCTCAGCGTTTCTCTATCATCAACTGACTCTCCACATGTGGCTACCCCCGATAGGTATGTTCTGTTAGTCCAACTGTTGATCCCAAGTGGAGGTGCCGGGCTCGATGCCCAGAGTCGAAACATACGAACGAAGTCAATTTGAATTCATTACACATTTTCTATGTTCTTTGATTCATCAAAGCCATTCAAAATGCAGTTTTGTTCTCTGAATAGATTCGACTTTCTTGCAATTGCAATAATATGAAATATGTTCAAAAACTCATGAAGAAGGCACAGCTGATCAAAATGCGTCGAGTGAGCGGATAAACGTAATTCCCAACTGCCGTGATACTCCAATCACTAGGCCCTACATGAATTAAAACGACCTGGAAAAATCATGGGTTCATCGTATATCATTCTTGAGACTCAAAAACATTATATATACATATATATTCGAATGAGCCCATATATGTATGTGTATATGCATATATATATATATATATATATATATATATATATATATATATATATATATATAAAAATATATATACATAAATATATATATATATATATATATATATATATATATATATATATATATATATATATATATATATATAAATATATATATATATATATATATATATATATATATATATATATATATATATGTATATATATATATATATATATATATATATATATATATATATATATATATATATATATATATATGTATATATATATATATATATATATATATATATATATATATATATGTATATATATATATATATATATATATATATATATATATATATATATATATATATATATATATGTATATGGATATATTTATATATATATATATATATATGTAAATATATATATATATATATATATATATATATATATATATATATATATATATATATATATATATTATATATATATATATATATATATATATATATATATATATATATATATATATATATATATATATATATATATATATATATATATATATATATATATATATATATATATATATATATATAGTCAAATGGGGGGGACATTGATATTCGCCCAATTTTTATCGTATCCTGTAATAGAAGGTGCAACTGACCAAATCAAATATGAATTTGCCAACAGTGTTGATGAAGTTGAATTAAGCAACAATGATCTCCATTTGTGAAATGTTATTGAAAAGACTGTGTGATTCTGAAACTAATAAAAGAAGGCACTTTTGAAAAGTAAATGATCGTACTTATTATTTGAATGTTATAGTGGTTTATGTAAAGGGTATAAAGGGTTGTGATGAGCATTAATATAGCACATTGAATGTGTCATAACTTGAAAACTGCTTGCCCGATATGCTCGGTGAGGTATCATTGATCTTTGTGGCTGGTAAGCTGTATTTTCTCATACTCTTTACAGATTGATCAAAGTTACCCCAAACCAGAGGTAACTTTGATCTGACTGTTCCTAATTAATTACTGTCAAGCTAAACATTGAATGTTGTTGATATTGTGAGAGATCATTAGCAACAGTACAAACAACATATAGTCAA